>BGPR01005671.1:55888-77255 GCA_013235015.1 Araneus ventricosus
GTTAAAAATGCTGAGTAAGACCTGATCATTTTTTGCTAGTGTAAGAAAAAATATCTTTTGAAATTGCTGAATGCATCGTGCCTGTATAGGTAAATTTTCTTTCTGAGTTTACCGCACTGTTGTTTTTGTAGTCGACGGACATTGTACTAATGAATTAAGATTCTTTTTAAAAAACGAAGCATTTATTTATTTGAAATTGAGAAAGTAAATATTTACAGCTTGAATGAAGACAATGCTGATATGGTATTATACTTCTAAAGTTAATTTTGCTTTCGATAATTTTTATACTTAATTTAAATCTTTTATTATCCTACAAATAAAGGCTATTGACGAGTTTTTTGTTTTATTTATTTTGGGTATACAGAACTTCCGTGCCGACGGTTTCCCTTTGACAAAACATTACACCGGAAATCGGTCCTGGATACGGAAATTTTTCATCACCCAAAATAAAAGAAATAGAAAACCTATACATATAATTTTGATACATATTTTATTCATATAAAAATTGAGTAATGTTTAAAAAAATCAGCTATTTCATGTCCATATTTAAGTTCTTGAAATTCAAATGAGAATAAACATGATGCTGGTCATTTACATTAAACTTCTTTGACTTTCTTTCATTAAAAGACTTCAAAATAAAAGTGACGAAAATCGTTTGCTGCCAAACTCAGCAGAATATTGAAAAAAAATTGCATTTGAGCAACCGAAATAATATATGCAAGTACTTAAAAAGAACATACATTTCATAACCTTTTCATCAAAAATATATTGAAATTCTACATTTTTAAAGTTATTTTTTACTAATTTCTTCTAGACTTTTATGTGACTTAACTAACATTTGAAAATGTAAATATGATTACCCAAAGTTCCGTAATAATTTCCTTCATAATCGCCTTCATGCATTATGCATATATCATCAGAGAAATACAGTACCTTAAAATTATCATCCATTTCACTCAAGATTCAGAAAAAAATGGGAGAGAATATTTGTTTTCTACATATTAGGATGTTAATTTAGAACTGTAACAATTCGAACGAAACTATTGAAAAAAGATAATGTGAAATTCTGTGGTGGTTTAACTGAGTTTTATTTTCTTGTTTGAATGCGGGAAGACATTAGATGAAAGAGCTTCTTGATATTTAATGAATGAAACAAGTCAGGAGACAGAATAAGAAAGCACTGTTTAGCAACCAGCGGGAGTGGTCTCCCTAAAACTTTCTGGTATTCGCCTTAATGTAGGTGGGGAGAAAATGCACAGAGGGTCAGTAACATGGACGATTCCCTAACACCCGAATGAGAAAAACCCGCGAATCGGTCGCGCCATTTTTCACGTCTTACAATGGCGAAGAAACCGTATATGCAATTTGAACCCCTTTTTTTCAACCGATTGAAAAGAAAAGTGGGCACGAACCTAAAATCAATGTTAGCAGATCGCACACAAATTTTTATTTATCTAAGTCACAGGATTTAGATGTTATCGTGTTAAAAAGCATGCGATTATACAGACCGAAAGACAGTCAACCCTTTGACGGATTTGGTAAAAAATTGTATAAAATTCGATAATTGCATTCTTGACGATAAAACTGTGTACCAAATTTTATCCATCTAGCTATTCAAGTTTTTGAGTTATAGTGTTCACATGAAAAGGGAAAGACAGACAGACAGACTTCCCGTGGACGGATTTTGTCCAAAATTGAATACAAACCTACAAATTATGTGTAAACATCACATACCACATTTCCTCACTCTAACTTTAATAGTTTTTGAGTTATCGTGTTTACAGACTGACAGACAGACATAATTCCAAAATTGTGTTTTTCGGACTCAGAGAGGTCTAAAACATGGCGATTCATCAAAATCTCGAGTTCGAACTTTTTGACGATTAAAATACTTTCTCTTTGTATACTTCGTACACGAGAAAGTGAAAAAGAGGAAGAATTGTAATCAACCAGACATAATTCCAAAATTGTGTTTTTCGGTCTAAAACGTGGATATACATCAAAATCTCGAGTTCGAATTTTTTGACGATGCGTTTAGTTTCTTGAATTCCAAATTAGAATGCCCATCAAGTTAGGAAAACAAATGCAAGGGATTTTAGGACAAAAATCAAATATTGATCTTTCAACCATTTATTTGTAATTTCAGGTACATAATTTCAAAACAAAAGTGACAGAAAACCGTTTGTATCGAAAATCAAAGTATTAAACGGTGATTCATCGCTTCAAAAAAAGTAATAATGCATGCAATTGCTTAAATAATAACAGGCATTTCATACCACTCATTCACATTTTTATGCCATTTTTTCAATTCCTACTATTAGTTCACTCTCTCCCTATATATATTTATATAGCTTGTTCAAATTTTCAATCGTTAATAAAATACTTTTTATTCATCCACTGAAGTTCAAATACATTTCTTTAAACTTGTAGTGGATGGCACTTGATGTTAATACAGTTTTTTCATTTTTTTTTTCTTTTTCTTTTTTGACCTAAATAGAAATTGTCTTAAACAATTTTTTTATATTACTTGTTTTCTCGAAGTTTCGTGTGAGATATCTAAATTTTGATAAACAAATGTGATTACTTAACCTTCCGTTATACTTTTTACATTAGACCTTCATGAACTGCGCTTAGATCTTAGGAAGAAAAAATGAACTTAAACCATTATTTTAGTAAAACTTTTAAAAAAGATCTAGATATTTTTTTCTTATTTCTCATTAGGACATTAATTTAATATTTTAACAATTCAACGGTGAATAATGACGAAACTAGGGTGCAATGGCCGAAATTATTTGACAGTTTCTTATTTAACACTTGTTTGGGCATTAAAAGAAAAATTCTGAAAGAACTCAGTGACATTTGCGTTTAATGAAGAAAAGTCCCGAAGAAGAAAAAAAAACACATATTAATAAGGAAGCTGTCAGAGAGTGTGTGTGTGTGCGTGTGTGTGTGTGTGTGTTTGTGTTTGTGAGCGTGTGCGTG
Source organism: Araneus ventricosus (assembly GCA_013235015.1). Taxonomy (NCBI): domain Eukaryota; kingdom Metazoa; phylum Arthropoda; class Arachnida; order Araneae; family Araneidae; genus Araneus; species Araneus ventricosus. The sequence goes on from BGPR01005671.1 coordinate 58,871, forward strand.
TGCGTGTGTGTGTGCGAGTGCGTGTGTTTCGGTTGGGCTTTTAACTAATGCGCTTCTCTTCTACGAAAGTCAAAATAGAAACATACTTTTTGAAAAATAATTAACTAGACAATTTAATATGATTTTAAAAAGTGTTAAATACTTTCGACTTCAATTGTACACGATGCAACAGTTCCCATTTGCATCACTTAAACGTTTGCCTTTATAATTTTGAATAATTGAATGATAAGTTGATTTAATAACTTGCTTATAACATTTTTGTACTGAAACAGAACACATTTTCATCATAATATCAACATAAATATTATTAGTATTCATTTAAATGTTTCAGCAATCTTCTTAAAACGCTTTCCGTCGCTTGATATATCTTGCCGATCAGAATACACATCACATGATAAAAATAAATCAGTTTAATTGATTTTATTTTATTAATGTAATGTAATCAATTTTATCATCAAAAATTCTATTAATAATTTAATTAATAATGAGAATAAGAACAAAATATTTGCTTTAAGATATTTTCGTTTAGCTTCTTTTATCAACAGATTTGAAAAAAGCCATAAAAAATCGTTTGCTGCCAAATGCAGAATATTAAATGGTGATTTAGCCTTTCAACAATCTCAATAATGCATCCAAGTATTCGAGAAGGAACAAGCATTTAAAACAATTTCATTCAAAATACATTGAAATTCTAGATCTTTAACGCCAATCTTTTACAATTCCCTTTTATTTTTCTGAGATAACTGAAACTTGAGAATGTTAATGCGATTACTTAACTTTCTGTAATATTTCTTATAGTCGCCTTCATGAATAATGCATAAATCTTCTGAAGAAAGCGAGAAATTAAAATTAACATCCATATCACTTATGTGATGAAAAAAGATCGAGGAACATTTTTTTTTCCTCATCCATGTTAATTTCATTCTGGAACAATTCTACCACAAAGATTTAAAAAAAGAAGCATAGAAATGTTTGAGGTAACGTTTTATTCGCGCATTTGGGTGTGAACAGACTTTGTTGAAAGAACGACTTAACTACGAGATATTTAATGAATATCAAATCCCACTTTAAAAAAACTGCATAGTTTAATCAAAAAGCACGAAGCATTGCTTTTTTTGCCTCCTTTTTTAAATATACTGAGAAACTTCTGATCTTATATGTCCCAGAAAGAACAGAGTTCTATAACCGTTACAGATTGCATGTAACCCAGTAGGAAGAGGCCATTTCTTTTTTTTCCAATTTTTGTTTTCTTTTTATGGTTGCATGTCTTCCAATTTAGATAATTATTTTTTCTTATCGAAAAGTTATAAGAACATCGAAATATAAAATACAAGAAGGAAAAGGAATATTTTGATTGAGACCATTTTAAATACAAAAAGGAAATAAATTTTCAAGACTTACAAAATTATTTCAAAATGCAATCTTTTCCTTAGGCATCTAAATTTACCTATAAATTTTAAAATTAGAATAAAAGTTGTGATTTATTTATGAATAATACGTGAATTTTAATTTTTCTATACGAAACATGCATATTCTTCCATTTCAGGTTAAATATAGGATGGAGTCCAATAGAGACTTCCGTTTTCATTTACTGGTTCATTTTCTGTGTGTAATTTTGGTTTGTTTTCTGTTCATGCGTATTATTTTATTCTCAAAATTATATTATTCTAGAATATTTTCTAATTGTGTAAATGTACATACATATTCTGAATGAAATTAATTCATACACACGTGATAGAAGTCAAGTGTGCCAATCTAAAATTAGAACCTATTGCACATCCTGAGGGAGGAAAAATGATGAGACATCTCGGTACACCGTAATGACAATATGTTGTTTAATGTCTTGTGTTTGACATTTGATCTGATGTCACTTGAATTCGGTCTAATGTATTTATCAAGAAATAATTCTCCTTATTTCACTGATAAAATAAACATAATTATTCCAACAAATGCCGTGAAGAATTAGAAGAATGTTTTTAAAAAATAATTAGCAAGTAGTATTACTACATGGTCTGGAATGTCAAATCAATAATTTATTTCAAAATTTCCCGATAACGAATTTATGTCAGACTGACGTCATTAGATGTTAATTCTCGCCCCACCCATCCTTAATATTTATCAAAATTCTTCCGAACACCTCGCCAGTATAGTTTTACCGGAAGTGTCGTTGACCTTCTGACTTAAATCGTTTCATATTCTGCGATGTTACAGAATCTTAAGTTCTAATTTTGATTTCTTTAAATACTAACCATTCAAAACGAGTTTTGTGCCTTAAATTCTACTAGTATCACGATAAACGGTTTCATAAAACCTTGAACTGCGGCAATTTATAATGATCAAATTTGTCTTTTCTTTCTTGAGAGTGATCTAGGCCTCTATAAGTCATTTTGCGTCAATGTTTTATCACAGACTAGCATAATTCTAAATAAGAAACGGCGGGTACCATATATCCTTGAAGCTCAAGAATTTCAAACGGGCAAATTTGTCTTCGCTTTCGTAAGAAAAATGCAGTTTGCTTTCAGTCATTTGAGAGTCGAAATTTTTATCATGGAGTGAAAAAGGTCTAAAAAACTAACAATGTATTTCACCAATCCAAAATACTATATGTTGAGGGAAAATCAAAAATCTGTTTTACTCATTTACCTTTTCATTTTCTGTCATTAACAGAAACGAAGAAAGAAAAGTTCGTCAATTACCTTCTTAGTTTTATGGTCATTGGTTAAGAAACGATACAAATTCTTCTGAATTTTTACAAACTTCAAGATGGTATAGGCATAATTTTAGGTTTCGTGAAATTAAACTTAAATCAGATTGATTTAAATTAGAATGCAAACCTTGGATGAAAATTTCTTCTCGACTCTTTTTTTCCATGTCATTTCGAATACCCGTCAATTACTTGTTGTCTCCAAACTTAAAATAACTACGCATCACTTAAATAGTTGGAATTATAAATAGAATGGAAAGGAATAAAATTTACTTTAAGGAAGAATCCAACTAAGTAGAACAGATTTCAATAAAAACAGAATAATAAATAGAAAAATGAAATAATGTAAAATTGAAATGGATTGAAAACAAAATATGTTTATATAAAATACTATAAACCTACAATAGAAATGGAATAAAATAAAGAATAATAGAGTTAGAAAAATATTTACATAGATAGTTAGAGAAAAAGGGTAGAAAAGAACCAGTTCTTTGTATAAAGAATTGAAAAAATACGGAAAAAAACTGATGTATCTATATCCTTCAATCTTCAAATATCAAAAAGGGATGAAACTTAGTTAATTACATACACTCTATACCTTAATTACTCAAATACGGAAAGATGGCATCATAAGATAAAGAGAGAAAATGAGTGTCTTTTTTTTATTTTATCAGAATATAATTATTTTTAGCTGAATCCGCCCAAAATGAGGAACAAATTTTGACTACACCCAAACTCTTCTACATTGTACTCAAATTCCTTCAAAGTTTCAAAATTTTTCTAGCATTCTATCAACTAAAATAACGAATCGAACTTTTATAATAAAGCATCTCCAGTAGAAACGGCTCAGGAGACACTAAAATTAAAAAGTCGGAGAATGACAACCACCAGACTGCGCCACATGGAACATTTATCTCTACTACACCCGGGAAGTTCAAACGATTGTCATTAACAGAAACGAAGAAAGAAAAGTTCGTCAATTACCTTCTCAGTTTTATGGTCATTGGTTAAGAAACGATACAAATTCTTCTGAAGTTTTACAAACTTCAAAATGATATTTTAGGCCTCGAAAAATTAAACTTGAATCAGATTGATTTAAATTAGAATGTAAACCTTGGCATGAAAATTTCTTCTCGACTCTTTTTTCCGTGTCATTTCGAATACCCGCCAATTACTTGTTGTCTCCAACCTTAAAATAATTAAGCATGATTTAAATAGTTGGAATGATAAAGAGAATGGAATAAAATATACTTTAAGAAAGAATCCAACTAAATAGATTTCAATAAAAATAGAATATTAGATAGAACTTAATAAAAAATATCATGAAATAATATAAAAGTGAAATGAATTGAAAATAGAACAGTTTATATAGAATACCATAAGCCTACAATAGAAATAGAATAAAATAAGGAAGAATAGAGTTAGAGAGATAGTTACAGACATAGAGAAAAAGGGTAGGAAAAAAACAATTCTTTTTATAAAGAATTGAAAAAATAAGGGAAAAACTGATATATCTATATCCTTCAATCTTCAAATTTCGAAAAGAGATGAAACTTAGTTAATTACATACACTCTATACCTTAATTACTCAAATACGAAAAGATGGCATCATAAAATAAAGAGAGAAAATGAGTGTCTTTTTTTATTTTATAAGAATATAATTATTTTTAGCTGAATCCGCCCAAAATGAGATACAAATTTTGACTACACCCAAACTCTTCTGCATTGTACTGAAATTCCTTCAAAGTTTCAAAACTTTTCTAGCATTCCATCAACTAAAATAATAAATCGAACTTTTATAATAAAGCATCTCCAGTAGAAACGGTTCAGAAGATACTTTAATCAAAACATCCGGAAAATGACAACCACCAGACTGTGCCGCACTGAACATTTATCTCTATGAGACCCGGAAAGTTCAGACGACGCACCATTTAAGGACATAATCAGATCTCGTTACGACGCTTTTATTGAGCCGTAAATCCGACTTATGACGCCTTTCCCAGAGATTAGGCGGAATCTCATTTCAGAACATAGGCGTGGAATTTCTGTCTGCTGGTTTAAATGCCATCCTCTTTGGAATTCAGTTTAGACACTTAAAGAAGGAAGGTTAATTAGACGGAATCGATCACCATGGAAGTTGAGACAATTCTGCTGGAAATAAAATTTCGGGCATGTTTGAAGAGAGATTATCAGCAGATAATTTGGGATGTAAAGTGATGCCAAAGGGTTTGAAGGAAAGGAGGTGATAATGCCAGATTGGAAGAATCAAACTACATTTGAAGGATTACTTAGTGCATTTTATGTTTATTTTTTATTCAATTTGTTCTATTCTCGAAATCTGAGTTTCTGGGTTGAGGCCATGTTGGGCTTACTTAGTGCATTTTATGTTTATTTTTGATTCAATTTGTTCTATTCTCGAAATCTGAGTTTCTGGGTTGAGGCCATGTTCTAGTGAATTTATTTTGTTGATTGGTATTTCAGGTTTGCATTTTTGCACAGTAATTAATTCTTAATAATATGCATGATTTAATTTAATTTAATTGTTTGAGTAATAAATCACAGTTTCAACAGAAGCACGAAGTTAGTGGTTAGCCATTATTTAATAGTTGCAGGAGTATAACTTAAATAATCAAATTACATTTATTTCTACTTATAACTACAACATAAACTACTCTAGATCATTTCGCAATTGCAAAATTGTTCTATACATCTTTTTTTCTCAGACTACTCGCTTTATACTTCCAAGATAACGGATAGATATACGCAATCTGCTTTCGTAATTGTATAATATTACTAGCCGTCTTCGGCGACCAGCTTGTTCGCCGATAATATGATTCTCGTGGAATCCTGCATCATTTCAAATTCACGGTTCTCTTAACAACGTAATTTTAAACTTCATATTGTGGTAGATATTTAACCCATGTTCTATTAGTGACCTTGAACCTCTTCTGTTCATTGTCTAGATAAATGTTCCACATGGAGTCAAATAACTGACCATGTCATGTAACCTCTAATCCCACGTTGTCGGCACTATCTTCACTTTCTTCTTCCTCATGTAAAATATGCATCTGATTTCAACATTAAAATGACGCAGCACATTTTATGGCCAGCGGCATGTTAGCCGGATTAAACGTTGGAAAAAGAATGAAAGCAGAACAACCATAACCATTCAAATAATGGTTATATTTCTTAATGTAAGCAAAGCAATATCTCGGAGAACTTGGTTTACAGATTTCACAAAAACTTTGATGAAACAAAATATGAAAGCAAAATGTATTATGATAATTTCCCAGATTACAACAATGAAAAGTATTGTTGTAAATTATGCCAAAAAATATTTTTTTAATTTATTAAAATTCGAGAAAACATTGTACGGTGACTTAATTGATATCATGCGAAAGGTAACTCTGCGCACTTTCAAATTGTGTAAAAATAATTTTTGTTCTATAATATTTTCAGAAGTTATTAAGGAAAAACTCCAAAATTTAGCTTAATTTTTAATTAATTAAAATTACATAAAAAATTCAAAAAAGGCCTCTGAGTTGCACATTCCCACCCTCCAAAGTATATTTGTGCCAAATGTCGTAGCTGTAGGTCGAGCGGTCTGACCTGTAGAGCACCAACACACACATAATCCTTCATTATTAGTAGGGATGATTAATCCACCTGGAAGAAACATAACGGATATTCTTACTGATATATGCGATTCTCATCATATCTTTTAGCCTGAAGGTGAAACCTTTATATAAAAATTGGCAAATATTTCCTTATAGTCAAAATTGTACATTAATTTAATTTTTAACATAACTTTTACATTAATAATTAATACATTAATTTAATTTTTAACGTTTTTTTTAACTTAAACTCTTGATTCAAAAACAGCCGACTGGGATGATTGTCCATCTACGATATTCTTATTTTTAGCCGTCTCTTAAAACTTGAAGTCTCTTCTTTTCCCTCTGATTAGTTGGAATTTGATTTTTCTGATATCGGAAACCTTTCTATAATTTATCGACGCATTACATTCTTTGTTTGAAAAAACAAATACATTAACTCTTTAAGAAAACAACTACCATTAAAATATGAGATGATTATATCTAATTAACCTGAATGTAATGAATTTATCATCTGGTTAGTTAAGTATACATTTTGCATTTTTTGTTAACTAAGCTGAAAACAAATAAAATATTAGAATATTTTGTAATTTATGTCAATTTAATTAAAAGAGGGGTTGGAATATATTTTCTTTTGAGGATTTTCAAAAACAATAATTTTAATTATCATGATTTTTAATAGGTGATAGGGGAACTTAGGGTACTGTAAAGTAGGTTTTCTTAATTTATGGCATGTGACCCACAATGGGATCGTCTTACAAAATATGGTACTCATGAAAATTTTTATAGCAGTTCCTTTTTTTGGAAATCATCAGCTCTTGTAAGAAAAAACAGTTATGAAAATCATCTTTCCTTTAAATATTTCATTTAAATTTGATGCTATATTTGATTGAATTTAAATTCAATTGTCATTTTTCCTTTTTATGCCGAAAAAATTGTTTTGGCTTAAATTTAATGACGAAGATTTTTACCAACCAAAAGGGAATAAAGAGTGAAAAACAGCTGAAGAACTTCTGCTATAAAGGGTCAGAATACTATAGCATCTTTATCACTATATGTGATTTTTTGCTGCATACTATTAATAAGGAAATAAAGAATCTAAGATTAACTTAGATAATTACTAATATAATAGCCCAGATCTTTTGGTAATGCTCTGTGACGTCACCAACAATAAAACTCGCACCATAGCGCTGCGAGACGTTAAACAGCATTATTTCATTGTTAGAGAACCTAAATTTCAGTAATTTTAAATTTAAAAGAGTAATTGTCGTTCTAATTTCAAATTTAATAGCTGTAAAATAGTGAAATAAAATTTTCAATAGATTGATATAAAATTTATCTCGCTATGATCAATAGTTCCCGAGAAATTTTAAATTATATTAATCATATATTTCAAATTAATTTCCGTTTTTAAACAGAAAGTAGTAAATTACGTCAGTGGTATATCATGAGCGTGATATAGCTTGGACGCCACGATAATTATTTATTGCAATCGTGATGGTATAATTTGATTATATTTTTTGGCAGTGTTTGACAAGCACAGAATGATTTGTTTTAATTAGAATTTCGAAAAAGAATTCCTTTGAAATTTTAATTTTGGTCTTATGTTTGACAAGCTGAGACTTTCATGGTTATTGAATTATTATGTACATATTTTGTATATAGTTTTTACTATAATTTAATACTTTCCCAAAATGAATTAGTTTACTGTAAAACATATGTTTATTTTATTTATTTTCAATCAATGTTAAACATTTCTCTCGCATATATATCTACTTAAACAAGTCAAATTTGAAGGGAAATCTCTCGAATGAAGAGGCAATTTGCACCCGTCATACCATGATAGGTGATTTTCTAGTAGGTTAATAATATCCCATAGACTGTTTTTCTGCGTAATTTCGTCACTGGTATTGACATAAAGATCACTTCATTTCTCTTCCTGGGGTTGGAGCACTTGAAGGTCTCTTGAGGAACCCCCTTCCCCATGTATCATAAGTTTTATATAAGATTATCTGATGACACAGTGCTTTCCATTGTTTATCAACCACTTGCTCGCTCAAATCACCTATTTCTCTTTTCTTGGTTCTTTAACCACAGGGACTCTGAGCTAAGGTAATTGGAACCTTTCCATTTTATATTATTGGGCATTGTTTTTCCAGGCTAATCGAAACTAACATAAAGAGTTGTAATCAATACTTTGTTTAGGTTTAGTAGAAAGGTATGTTTGAGGTGTATGCTGGCTATAAAGCCGTTTTGTCTCCAATTGAAGGAAAAAAATTAGAACTAAGTCTCGAATTGAGGACTACACATGAGAATCGACATCATAGCTCACTTCCATTCCACCTCCCAATACTTTGTTACTCTTGATGGATTTCAGCATTAATTTCCTTACAGAGCGAGATTCAAAAAATGGAATTAATTTTTCTCTATCCTTCTAAAAACGATACAAATTCTAATGAAAAATAGGCAGGATGATTTACGAAACTAAAGGCAGCTTTAAATTAGTGGATAATATAATCATTTAATGTGGGAAAATGACTGGTAGATTAAATAATAGTTCATTATTAAAAAAATAATCGTTTTTCAGAAAAAATGTTAAACAACTGTGTATTTCTCTGGTAAAAACTATCAAAGCAGTTTACTTGTTTGTAATTAGGAACAACGCATAGTTTTTTAAAAGATGTGTTTAAGGATATTTATTTTTTCTAAAATGCTAATTATCAGGCTTCGTATACTTTTTTAAATATAATGATGGGAAATAAAAATTTAAAGCAATCTTCTATTAGCACTCTCAAAAGCAGAAAATAGTTTTTCTCTAAAATTTGGTGTTCAAATAGTTTGCAGTACTGAAGCAATATGTAAAAGAAAATAAACCACAATGAACTTCAAACGAAATAAAATTCTTAAACATTAATTAAATATTTAAAAAATATTATAAATATATTACTTTTAATAATATTGAAGATATATTATCTCTGCGAATTCAATTTTACGTTTTTGCTTTCAGCCATATTCCATTAAGGTTTATTAATTTTTAAATTTTGAAGATATTTATAAAAAGATTTTGTTAATATTTTTAATTTCCAAACGGAAAACTTAAGAACTCTGCAACCATTACGAATCCTGTTTAACGGGAACGACAATTTTTAAATGGCCGCATCTTGTGATCTATTCCTCTAATATAACCGTGTGTTTAGTATTTCAAGCTAACAGTGCGATATTACCCACTGCCGCATGAATTATTGCCGGAATTTCTGTGTGGTATATATTTGTCTGGTACCTTAAAAGAGATATGAATATATACTAGGAATGTAACGAATATTCGTCCACTATTCGGCCCTTTTGCCGAATATTCGGCAGTCCGAATTCTAAGCAGATATTCGGCCGAATATATTCAGGATAATAATTTTTCTAAATGTGCTTTTAAATACACATTTAACAAAGAAAATTGCGGAATTAAATTTCAATACATTTATAAACAAAAAATCTCCCAACACTTACCCAATTTTAAATTGTATAGTTCATAATTGTATAAAGTTTCATATAATTTATCATTGCAAACCTTGATATTATTATGCGAGAACAATAATTTTTCAGCATTTTCAGGAGGAGGTCTGTTTTGTTTGATTTTATACAGATATAATACCAAATAGGGATGTTACCGAATATTAAGTATAAGACCTATTTGGACCTTTCCCGAATATTAGACAAATTAAATTCAGGATAAAAAGTTGTTTTAAATATATTTAATAAAGAATATTGCAGAATTACGTTCCGGTGCATTTATTATAAAAAAATTTTAGCATTTATCCAATTTTAAGTTGCATAATATAAAAGTGTATTTAATAATGTTGTATATCTTTATAGAAGTCTGTTCCATATGATTTTATATATATTACCAGCTTCAGAAAATAAACGATCGCTAAATAAGGCTTGCAGATGCTGAAAGATGTTTCTTGCTAAATTTGTAAACCTTGGGAATCTTTCTTTTTTTCCTAACAATTAAATAGACACTCCATCATACCTATTAAAAGTTCTGTATCAAAATAGGAATTTACTTCTAGTAATTTTAATTTATGCATTCAACTCTCTTCCGTGTTTTTTATTGTCATGTTCTGCCATGATGACTCTTTTATTTCTCTGAAACAATACCAAATTGAAGATAGTTTATCATTTATTTTTATTGGAATTAAGATATTTAAAATATTACAAATATACATAAAGGTATTAACATTTTTTTAAATATACAAGTATTTAAAAAAATTCATTTCATTTTGAAAAATATTTCATTTACAATCAAAAATGAAATGTTTTTAAAAATTTAGTATTCGGCTTATTTGGCGAAATTACTACTAGTTACATGCCTAATATAGTCTAACAGTTTGTTATATAACCTAGATATACACCAGTTAAAATTTGCACGATCCAGCAATATATCATTCAAAATTATAGTAAAGAAGAACTAAATGTTTCATATATATTTTCAATTAGATTGGTTTAAATTAAACTTTGATTTTCATGTATTTTTTTCTTATTTTAGATAAAGTATTAAAATGCAAATAATAAAAATATAATTTTTATTGTAAAATAAGCTAAAAAGCTTTAATTTCTTACTTAAACAATTCATTTGTTTAAACTCCATACCAATCAGAATTATGATAATTATATTTAAAAATAATAAGATAACCAAACGATTTATACAAGACCAAAAAAAAAATTATGGAAGAGTTTTCTGGTTTGTTTATTTTGTATTCCAGACCATTTTTCCGTAACCCTCCTATTTAGGGGTCTATTCTGGTACCCCCGGTTGGGTTGGGAGTTGGACTAGGTTCCGTTGTTAACGTTCGGAATCCAACCCAACTCCCAACCCAACCGGGGGTACCAGAATAGACCCCTTAAGAAATCTCCAAATCCAGTTGTATACTGTATCAAGCTCCAAGTTCGAATCAGTTATTTCTTTAGCACGCAAAACATTGAATTCTGTGTTTCTTGAGTTTGTGTAATCCTTTTTATTTAAGTCGTTTAAAAAATGCGAAAATGCTAAAATCCAAATGGAACGATCGTAATTAGCTAAATCGTATGGTTAAAAATGTAATCGCCAAACAAGCCTTGTCGCCAAAACAGAGCGATAACGAACAATAATGAAAAATAATAACAATTTCCTTTTCACAAAATGAGGCTCATATTTTCAACAAATATTGAAAGCTACAGCAATGGACAAGTTTTCTGGTTTGTTTACTTTCTTAAAAACTTTGATTTGGGTTTTTTTTTTTATTTTCAGCAACAAAGGCTATTATCCCCTATTCATTCCATAGTTCTTTTCAATCCGTAATCAAAAAAGAGGTGAAAATTGCCACCAAAAGAAGGGCTAAAATTATTGCCGATCTGATTCGGTCAAGAGAAAAAAATGGCACCCTCCTAGAAAGGCATCCATGTACTTTTTTTCAACCTTGACTTCATCTGCTCGTATGTTGGACTTTCGCTTTGAAGATCCATTGACTTAGCATTACACCGGAAATACGTATTACAAGCAAGTAAACAAACAGAAAACTCGTCCATAGAAACATGACGTTTAATATTTTCAAAGTATCCTTAAGTCATAACATTAGAAAACTCTACTATAAACATTAATCAACTTCTTCAAAGCGAGTGCTGAAATTTTGAAGATTTTCATTGACAAAACATTAAGGGGTCTATCTGGTACCCCCGGTTGGGTTGGGAGTTAGGTTGGATCCCGTTGTTAACATGCGGAACCCAACCCAACCGGGGATACCAGAATAGACCCCTTACACTGAAAGCCGATGATTACGACGGAATTCCTACTTTAATGCAAATAAACAAAACAGAAAACTTGTCTTGTTGCCAGTCATAAAAACACGCAAGAATAGAATTTCTATTTAATTTTTTATGCAGACGATAGCGTTTCATTAAATAAATGAATATTTCTAGACAAATTCTTCGTATTTTGAAATCAAAGGTTTAATTTAGCAAAGAATTAACTCTCTACAACTGTAAGAAAATAATCGAAAAATACTAATTTTTAATTTAATTTAGCAAATAATCATATATATTTTAACACTATTATTTCGACTAGGTGATAACATTTTGTTTCGAATATTTATATGCTTCATTTGCGATATTAGGCTTAAAACAGGTTAGGAATAAAACTTTTGATAGATTCTTGGGCACTTGAAAAATGAAAAGGAACTATTTTTAACCATAAAAGTGACGTTAATAATACATTCCGTTTAATTAACTGCTCTGTATTTATTATTTTGAATTTATTCAATAATATAAAGAATAATATTAATATTAATTTTGAAGGTTAGCCAAAAATATGTTTTCTCAGTGTTAAATGCTATTTTGGAAGTTTAAGAAATTTTGAATTGATTTATTACAAAAAATTAACTTATTTCTTAGATTTTTTGAATATGCTTCGATGTTTCTGATAGACATACAAATTATTGGCGATAGAGCCACTTACTATGTTGAAACTACATAGCAAACTATTGGATTCCTTTAAAATGACAAAAAAAGCAAACTAACTGCTTTCGGATAATCTCTTCTAACATTCAGAAGATGAAAATACGAACCTTTGAGCTACTGTGGAAACTTTTATACTGCAACTTTTGAACTTTTAAAGTTTCTAATTATCACACTGATATTGGACTGAACTAATGAATTTTAGAAGTTTACTCATTTATGTTTCTTTCTGGTTAAATCCAATTATTAATCGACCGCAAAATGTTAGGTAATTGATTCCTCTTGTAAAACAAATCCGGTATTAAATACAAAAAATATAATAATTTTCAATACAGCAGACTTCACAGATAATTAACCAGTATCGAATCCTGATTGTGATGCAGCAATCTTGTTACGGGAAAATATCTACGAAATTTCATTTACATATATATTGATGCTGTATTTAATTAAATTTTAATTCGCTATTTAAATGCAATGCATCATTCCAGCATTGTTTTTACTACAAAAATATTGCAAAAATGACACTACTTGTAATTTTGAAATTTTTCTTTGTCATGTTTATCATCGTTCGTGTTTAAAAATTGGTAAAGTTTTCAATTTATTACTAACAAACGATTTTTAGTGTAGAAATTATTCTTTCTATTTAAATAAACTTTATGTACGATTTTCTGATGTGATATTTGTTTAGAGTTTTTAGAAATGACATCAAGAAAGCTTTTGTTTCAAAATTTTCAATCTAAATTTCATAATTAATCCGGTAGATTATTGTTTTGTATTATTGATTACTTACTAATGCACAAAGGAAATCAGATTTTTTGGCAAAGAACTTTTATAACTTAATACATTTAGAATATATTAGTTAATTCACCCTAATATTATATTTTATTCACAGAATGTGTAACTAAGAACAATTATCTCATATTATTTTTAGAGAAATAACATCAAATATCAGTATTGAAATTATAATATACATATTTTACCACTATTATAATCATTATTATTCAATTCATTACAAAAGCATGAAAAAATAAACATTAGCAATGAGATTAAGGCTTAAAGAATCTTAGAGCCGGTTCAAACTCATTGCTTTAAATTTTAAAATGCCATAGAGATCAAATTACTATATGCGTTTCTATGATACAAATAATATTTTTTTTATTTAAAAAATTATTTAAATGTTGTTATTTAAGCCAAAGGTGTTGCTAAGAGCATGATCGCTTATTCCAATGATTGATTATTGCAATGAAGACATTTGTGACACCACCATTAAATTAATCAAAGAAGATTTACAAAGTTCATGGAAGAATCATTTGTCATTAGTCTGTTATTTCAATTAAGCTAAAATAACAATTAATTATTTTACAAAGAGGCTATTTTGAGGTTCTGTTTTTGTTTCATGAGTAATCAGAATAAGAGGGGAATAATTATCAAAATTAATCACAACAATTAAACTATAAAATAGTTTGATAACTATAACCTTTAGTATAAAAATGCTTGAACTGTGATATTTAATGTACTGCAAGAATATAGATTAAATAAACATTTTTAAACTTAGTGAAAAAAGTGTATTTTTCAAAACATCTCGCGTTAGATGATTTCATGTGTAGTAGACTAGTTATTAACAAGTCCAAATATTGTGTTCTATATGTCTTTAAGCATGTTATGAGGAGTACAACAACTGCGAAAATTAGTGTTTTATAAAGGATACGCCAGATGAACTATATGTCATGTTTCAAAGATATATTTCTTTCTTACATACTGATTTGATACTCTTTATAAAATTCGGATTCTTTGTAGTGAATTTTCTCTTCAAAGTTAAATTTGTATCTCCATTATGTCTTCATTTCGCAGAAAATTTGGATTTCGTTGTTGTTCGATTTTGTTGTTGTTGTTGTTTATTACAAATATGCGTTTGACTCAAAATCTTATATGTTATTAATAACTGCCTCGTGAAAAATTAACCTTTCCATGTTCATAAGATAGTATTCTTAATTATGCTTTTAGTGACAACGTTCCTGAAAATATAAATATACTATAGAAAGGGTCAAATTAATAATAATTTTTACACAGAATTAAGAAAATAATATATTTTTAACCTGTTTTTCGACCAATGTCAGATAACAATTTTGTGTGATTTTTTTTCTAAATATCACCGATACATTAAACAGAAACGAAGCATGAAAGTCGAAGTTAACTCATTATTCTTTTCAAGCTTTTTGAATTGAAGCACACAGAAGTTCCTTTTCTTTTTAACGGATATAGCTTCCATATATCATGAGCAAAAAAAAAGCAATAGCACTTGCCCCAGAGTATAATAGATATCCACTAGTTAGAAATAATATTGGATGTAGTCGTAAAAATATGTACTTAAAACGAAATTTGTCAATCGTAGTGAATAAGTCGTAATCATATGATGTTGAATCTTTGGCAGGAATTTCATTTGATTCATAGTACCGAATATACTTTCAAAGTTCTTCAGCGTACTATATAACCTGAAACTTAGGCACTGAATAAATGCTTGTATGTTTGTAAAATTTGATTAATTTAGGCAGGAATCGAACACCTGACGCGGATACATGAAGACAGCTTCATAATTGTTTTGCCATTCGAAAAGACATTTCGAAACGTTTATACATATTATATACTGCATTATACGGAGCAGGTTATTTTGTTACCAGAAAATACCCTGCGCCCTGTTTATAGGACAGTTACGTTTCACTTCCTTTGCTAAATTGATGATCCGGTGGATTTTGACGTAGACTTACGTCTCTCCATATTGGTCTAATGGTGTGTCGGGAAAGGAAAAAAATTATGACTCTATACGTGGTATTTTTAAACGCTTATAGCTCAACATAGAGAGTTGGTTTTAGTTCATTTCACAGAGAAAGGTGGACATTGAAGATTTCAAAAAGGTTTGTAGCATTTGAAATCACGGTTTAGTCACAGTCGAGCTTCAAAGTTGGTGAAAATCACTAAAAGTTTTGATGACCTCACAGTGACCGATGCGCGCGCACGTAGAGACTAAGACAATTCATTCATCGTTCTCAGGTTCACGCGAAATACTACTCAAGAATTGTTGAATTACGTCGAATTTTGTGTTAAAGTTAAACGCTTATAGCTCCGCAACCAAATAATATAAAGAGTTGATTTAATTTCATTTAACAGAGAAAGGTAGGCATCAAAGATTGCAAAAATAAGTTTAGAATGTGTAATAGCGGTTTAATCACAATCGCGAGCTGCACAGTTGGTGAAAATGACGAAGAATTTTGATGTCGTCACAGCGACCGATGCGCGCGCACTCATAGGTTGTGACCGGTATATTAACTGGATTTTAACAGATTAATAGTTAATTCATTTCAGATTAATTAATTCATACAAATTAATTCATTTAACAGAGAAATATCATAGAGCATAGGTCAAAGTCACATAGAGCTACTTTAGTCACAGTTGTGCAATCGATTAATTAGCAGTCCTTAATTAATTATTGTTAACAATTGTTGATTTAATTGAGCTATCCTTTCCATCGAATTGATTGATCTATGCACTCAAGAAAAGTCCAAAACGATGCACACAATTATTGTGTGCATCGTTTTGGACTTTTCTTGAGTGCATCGTTTTGGACATTTATTGAGAGCATCGTTTTGGATATTTATTGAGAGCATCGTTTTGGCATTAGGGGATAACGGCCTTTGTTGCTAAAAATCCCATCTCTCCACATTTCAATCAATCAATCAATCATCGAATTGATTGAGTTAGTTTCATTTAACAGAGAAAGGTCATAGAGCATAGGTCAAAGTCACATAGAGCTACTTTAGTCGCATATAACAAATTTAATAACAGAAAATCACAGTTGAGTATGGTTAAGTAAGTCTAAGCCCCTCAATCCCAGCGGCTGTTCCGCAGCCTAGATAGCCTCCCGTCGAATTTTTTTCTGCTTTGTCTAGCAAGTCAGCATATATTCTCAAATATATCACCTATTTGCCAGATTTTGACGTCAAAATGTCAGCATTTTGAATCTTTTTTCCCTTCGATTTGCTTTCTAAGTAACGCAAGGAATTCAAAAGTAATCCTTAGTTTTTATAATTTATTATAATTTATAAAACATTAATACATATCGATTAACACTCCGACCGCGTATCCCGCAATTTCCGCCGGTTGGAAGCAAGTCTATTTTCTGCTATATGAAAAAAAAAAACCTTGATAACTTTTGAACCGTTGGCGACATTAAATTAAAACTTGGCGGTTGAATGCAGGGCATGTTGGGATTTTTATTTGAGCATGCGCACTCTTATTGTTGTTGTTCATTTTTCGTTGAAAATGTCGAAATACAGAGTTTCTGAGCGTATATCGATCGTCAAGGCCTACTATTCGAGCAATAACAGCCAGATTGCGGCTCAAATTAAATTTGCGACCGAGTACAAGCTGAAGACAACCGGTCTAAGTATTATAACAATAAAAAATGTGATTGAAAAATTCGAGAGAACGGGTATTGTCGATGTCTGGACACTTCAGCGATTTTTGCAGAATTTTGCTCTTCGTCATAGCCATTGATGGCAAGCATATCGAACATGCCATAAACTAAATCCGATTATCTGTAGTTACTTTTAAAATTTGAATAAAATTTTTGAACTCGGTACTTTATGAAAATTTTACTTTTTATTTCATATAACTCAATAATTGTCACCCTGTATTGAACTAATAAAGCTTTGCATATAAATAACAACTCTCTTGGCTCAACGAAATTTGAACATGTTTGGAAACGTTGCATCCAAATAGTGATTTAAAAAAATCCGCAGTCAGAGGGTTAAAAATGTTTTAAGAAATGAATGTCAACCGTTTTTCCGACAATTTTTCTTTAAAAAAATTATATTTAATTTTTCTTTGCAATTATCTTTATGTTAGTGTTTTTAACATAGTTTAAAAGAAATTTACTGAAATCTATGAGTTAAATTAAGTTGGGTTTTAACGGGTTAAATTAGTTTGTCCATTTATAAACATGTATCTTACAACATTTTTTGGAAAAACCTGCGATAGCCTTCACACCTTAACTTTATGTAGCACTAACACAATATGACAATTTTTGTGATCAGCTTCGTTGCACTGTGAAGATAATCGAATGTGCATTTTTATGTTTTCTCTTTCATTCAGCTGATCTAAAATTTGATACAAAATCGCAATTTTGTTCTATTGATTATATACCAAAATTCATTCATATAGCTTTTTGTGTGTTTCAGTTGAAACGTTCACAAAGAAAAGAACTAACAAGCAGACAGACAGTCAACCCTTCCTCGTATTTAGTTCAAACTTTCACATAGATATATAATTCTAATGATACAACTATATGTCAAATCTCATCCATCTATCTTGTTGCTTTTTTAATTTATTGTGTCACTGTCACGCATGCGGAAGGACACACTTCTAAAAATGACGTTTTTGGTCTCAGTGAGGTTCAAACATGGAGATTCATCAAAATCAGTTTTTAGAATTTTTTTAACTATTAACAAACTTCCCGTTGTATACCACATATCGTAGCTTAGAAGCAACACCACCTATCTCAATTTTTATACCACATATCGTAGCTTAG
>BGPR01005671.1:77265-89931 GCA_013235015.1 Araneus ventricosus
AGCAACACCACCTATCTCAATTTTTATACCACATATCGTAGCTTAGCAAGCAACACCACCTATCTCAATTTTTATATACCACATATCGTAGCTTAGCAAGCAACACCACCAATCTCAATTTTTTGAAATTTCGAAGAGGTTGCGAATAATTAAGTATTTCCTCCCTCTTTGAAATTTCAAAAAATTGAAATAGGTGGTGTTGCTTGTTAAGCTACGGTATACAAGTAAGTAAAAATTCACTTTCAGAAAAAAAAGTTTCTCTGACTCATTTTTTCACGAAATAACATTTTACTTTAAAAAGTTTTATCCTAACTTTTAATCTTACTCAGAGAGAGATACCATTATTTAAAAATATTTACACTATTCTTCATTTATTTGATTCACATCATTTATTACAAAAAAATCACAAGAAAAACCACCTGCTAATTGAATAAATCATACGACACGCGTAAAATACTTAAAAATAATATAATAACTTAATAATAATAAAATAAATACTTAACTTAATAATAATAAAATAAATATTTAAAAATATATTCACACGATTCTTCATTTATTTGATTCACATCATTTATTACAAAAAAACACAAGAAAAACCACCTGCCAATTGAATGAATCATACGACACGCGTAACAAATGTCAATAAAAATCCATCTGTCACCGACTGTCTACAGAGGAACTGAGTTCCCCTAACACACCAGGGAAAAAAGTGTTTTGTGTGTAGAAGGGGAATGTGCATAGAATTTCCAAAAAACGATTTAAGCTTTTCCGGGAAAAAGTTTCTTCTCTGGAATTTATTTCTCCGAAAAGAATGCCGAAAGAAAAAAATTGGAAAACCATTCCTGGAGACATGGAACACTGAGTAGAAAGGAAACCGCCAGAGAATCCATGGAGAAAAAGAAGAGATCAACATGCATATGAGGTGCCAGCGAGAAAATTTGGCGAGATCATTAAGTGTTTTGTTATTCGAAGTTTGGATGGTTGATTGGTAGATTAAAGTTGACGAGAAATTTTGCTCTTTCTTTAAACATTAATGAAAGTTGTTAAGGTTACCACTTAACATACAATGAGGTCTCTGACGCGTGCAACGAATTATAAAGTTTTTGAAATTTAAATCCGCATTGACGTGAAAACGTCTTTCCATTCGTTACAGTGATAGTCGGTCGAACTTTCTTGTGTGACAAAATACCGTCAGATTTGAATCGCTAATAAATACAAGACAAATAATGAGAAAAGAATGGTTGACCCCACAACGGATAGATCATATCTGTAAGAGTTTGTGGAATATTACTTGTTTTGCCTGTGATGTCATCGTACCGGTGTAGGCGCATGCGCGTGATTGTTAAGAATTAGCTTTATCTAAGGTTATAAATAAAAGGAAATGAAAAAAGCATAAGAGGCGCAGTTCGGGTTCGCGCCGTAGGTTTTTTGTGAGAACGTCAAGATAAAATCATAAAAAAGTATTCCGTATTAATTTGTAATTTAATTATCAATCTCTTTAATGCAATATGTACACATAGTAGTATAATGGTTACAGAATAGATAAATCACAAGTTTATCGCATGTAGCAAGGGTCTATGGTAGCTTGTGATTTATCTATTCTGTAACCATTGCACTACTCTTTGTAAATATTGTATTAAAGAGATTGATAATTAAATTACATATTAATACGAAACACTTGTTTTATGATTTTATCCCGACGTTTTCACGAAAAATCTACGGCGCGGACCCGAACTGCGCCGTTCTTATGTTTTTCAGCTCAACGTAACAATTAAAATTTAAATACAAAAATCATCTGAAAAATGTCTCAATTTCAATCCATTTAAGGTGGCAAAGGATACTTAAATGTCTCAAGTATCCTTTACCACCTATTGAAATAAGATAATATATCCCAAATGGGTGGTGGCATCTAATTAGGAGGTTAAATAAAATCGTATGGTTAAGCGATGCTGCGTATTAATTTTTACAAAATTTATATATTCCTTTTTCTACATATAGTGTAAAAAATAGAAAGTTTTGAGGCATGGATTTTTAATAAACCATAATTCCTAATTAAGGGCAAGCATTCAAATAGTATGAACAAAAATATTTTAATGGAAATCTGTTAATGAATTCTGCCCTTTCATGATAAATTGATTCAAGTCAAATTTGAGACCATAATTTTATTATGAATTCCATTTGAAAATTGTAAGATGATAAAAATTAGGGTGGAATGGAGAGTTAAAATTAATCAGAAGTTTTTCTCATTCTTTAAACATTGACAAAATCTTTAATGTACTTCTGAAGGATGCTTTATATTAATCTTCACATTTATACTTTTTTTAATAAGCACATTTAAAAAATAATTATTTTTCTGTCAGTTTCTTATAACGAATTGTAAGTTTCTATTAAAAGCAACGCTAATTTGATTGTGTATTCTATTCAGCGAAATGTGAGATGGAAAATGATGTGATGTCACTGCCAACTTAGAACAATGTGCGTGAGATGTATAAATAAGAAAGAGAAGATTTAAACAATAACGATAACAATACACCTTTTTGTGCGCTCAACGCAGCAGCATTAAGTGATTGCATCAACAAACCAGCGGGAGTGGTCTCCCCTAAACTTTCTCGTATACTTTCTAAGTGGAGATTCGTAGTGGAGATACTTTCTCTTTGTATACTTCGTATACGAGAAAGTAAAACAAACAAACCTGAAATCAAATATCTGTTGCCACGTTTCAAAAAAATATTACTTTGAAGCAGGCGCGATAAAATAGGCAATGCAATGAATACTAAAGCGAAAATTCTGCTTTGGAATTGAATTCCCAAGAAAACAATTTATACTAACACAACCGTAACAATTGCAAAAGCGCGTGAATAAAAGTTTTGGTGAAATAATGAGGTCGGATTGATTTACAACAATAAAAAAATTGTTAAAAATTGATGCATGAAAACATTATTTATTGTTGTAAATAAAATTTACAACAATAACAGATTGCTACCAATACGCATGCGCATGAGAATCGGATTAAAAGAAATTGAATATGCAATTTGAACGCCTCTTTTTGACGGATTTGGCCCAAACTTTTATACGGACCTACATTCATAACGATAAAACTGTGTACCAAATTTTATCCATTTAGCTATTCAAGTTTTTGAGTTATAGCGTTCAAATGACCGCGGACATACAAACAGACAGACTTCCCGTTGACGGATTCTGTCCAAAATTTGAAAGAAACCTACAAATTATGTTCAAAAACCACATACCAAATGTCATCCCCGTAGCTCAAATAGTTTTCGAGTTATCGTGTTCACAGACAGACACACACACAGACAGACATACAGACATAATTCCAAAATTGTGTTTTTCGGACTCAGGGAGGTCTAAAACGTGGAGATCCGTCAAAATCTCGAGTTCGAATTTTTTGACGATTACAATACTTTCTCTTTGTATACTTCGTATACGAGAAAGTAAAAATTAAAGGGTATTCTTTTGATTTATAATCTTACCCTTGACAGAAACTTTTGTCCATTTTAGAACTTCTATGGAGAGTGGGCTTTGAAAAAGTTCGTCATTCAGGTTCTCATTCATTCCTTCCATTTTTATTATTTTTCTATTACTTTCTAAATTCTATTTTATGTGTTTTAAATATTAATCGTTTTAATTTTTTGTTGATGCAATCACTTAATGCTGCTGCGTTGAGCGCGCAAAAAGGTGTATTGTTATCGTTATTGTTTAAATCTTCTGTTTCTTATTCATACTTTTTTCTTTTTTAACTATTTGTTTTGTTTTTCTATTATTTATACGTGAAATGTGACATATGTCATGTGACTGTTAAGTCAGTAGAATTGATTCCTCTGTGTTTTAAGGAAACTCAAAAAGATTATCATTAGATATTGTTTTTACTTTTTCTTGCTGACTTGAAAATAATTGAAAAACAAGTATTTCTGAAACTAAAATTCTCAAGAAATTGCTATGTGCAATGAAAATATCTAGAAGTTTTGAAATTATAATATAATGATTTCGTAACCTCTTTTTAGAAAAAATTAAAAATATTTTATTTCGGGTATCATTACCATTTATTTAAAGGATCACTGTGGTAAAATGATTGTAAATAGCCTTTAGAATTAAAAAAGCCGGTGTGTCATTTCTATATAACTAAATACATAATGGTAGAATGACACATGTTCACTATCTTTCTTTCACTTCCCTCTCCTAAATGAATCAAAACATTTAAAAATTAAATTATTATTTATTTATAATTAGGATAATAAATACAAATGTATATAAATTCATTGTTTATTTATAATTTATGACTAAAACAGATAAAATAAATCTAAGGTACACAAGCAGTTATTGAAAAAGCATTTATTTAAGTTTCTATTAATCTGTATATTGGCAGAAAAAAATTTAATATAATCAACACATTCTATCACGGAAACAATTGGTTTGTGAATGTGACTCAATTATGATTCAAATGTCTACGATTTTATTTTATTAATACATCTGAAAAAACTGAATGAATGGTTGTGTGAATCATAAGTTTTTTATATACGATGGGTTTCGAATTCAATGGGACACATTAAAATTTTCATATTTTTTCGAATATCTCCCGAAAATCTGCACGGATTTTCTTGCATCTTTGAACTCACTTTTTACAGTGAAGATTTGGTCAAGAGAACATTTAAAGGACCTACCAAAAAGTGATGAAGACAAAAATAAATACCGACACATCCCGTTTCAAAGAAAGCTGTTAACGTGATGAAACTTTTATCAATGGTTATGTTTGATGTGCATAATATTTACATGCAATTTCGTAAATGTTTCAGAAATATTCTGGAAGATATAAAGGTTTTCTTAGAAAATTCCAAATTTTTCTTCATGTTTTTTGCAGTGTTTCCCACCACATTGTACGAAACTTACAGAATAGTTGGCAATACGTGAAAGAAGCGTTATTTTAAAATTTCAATTAAACAATTTGAATATTACTGGAAATATGAGCATTTGTAGTAAATAATTTTTTACTGCGCATGTGCGAAATGTAGCGTAAATTTTTCTTTTATAACTTCAAAGCCAGACATTAAGGAAACTTATATAATTATTCCAGTTCAATACCACTAGTATTCGGAAAGATATCGGCGTTGCAACTTTGTGAATTTCGGTAGACTCTAAGAGAAGCTTAATGTTGAGGGTTCTTTCATAAACTGATATTTTTTAAGCTTGAATCTTTGAACAGTAATATTGAATTCTATAAAAGTTGAATATCCTGAATACTCATGTATACTTATAAGTTAATTACAAAATTTAAATTACAATTCGACGATTACTATCCGAAGTCTAAAGTTTAAAAAATATCAGTTTTTGAAAGAACCCTCATCATTGAACTTCTCTTGGAATGTATCGAAATTCACAAGTTGCAATGCCGATATTTTTCTGTATACTAATGGTGTTGAACTGGAATATTTATATAAGTTGCCCTATGTATCTGGCTCTGAAGTTATGATAAAAATTTACGCTACATTTCGCACATGCGCAGTTAAAAATTATTTACTACAAATGCTCATATTTCCCGTAATATTCAAATATTTTAATTGAAATTTTTAAAAATGCTTCTTTTACATATTGTCAAGTATTCTGTAAGTTTCGTACGATTTGGTGGGAGACTCTGCATGTTATAAGCAAAAAACATAAGGAAAAATTTGGTAATTTAAAAAAAAAACCTTCATATCTTCCCGAATATTTATGAAAAATTTTCGAAATTGCATGTAAATATTATTAACATCAAACATAACCATTGATGAAAGTTTCATCACGCTATCAGCTTTCTTAGAAATGGGATGAGTCGGCATTTTTTGTCTTCATTACTTTTTAGTAGGTTCCCTAAATGCTGTCGTGACCGAAACTTCGATGTAAAATATGAGTTCAAGCCTAATATTTACATGTTCAAAATTCTAAGAAAATCCATGCAGATTTTCGGGAGATATTAAAAATAATATGAAAATAAATTTTAATGTGTCCACATTATATTGGCAACCCACTATAATTAACACGATAATATAACCTGCAAATCAAATAATGTATTACGTTTGTGCACGTGTTTACTGAACGGCATACGAATGCAGACTATTCTCTAACAGAGCGCATGCGCCCATTCCGTATCAACACGTTTATACACACAATCTACGAGTACTACAGTTAACTCTCGATATCTCGAAATCCAAGGGATCCGG
Source organism: Araneus ventricosus (assembly GCA_013235015.1). Classification (NCBI taxonomy): domain Eukaryota; kingdom Metazoa; phylum Arthropoda; class Arachnida; order Araneae; family Araneidae; genus Araneus; species Araneus ventricosus. The sequence continues at coordinate 83,478 of BGPR01005671.1, forward strand.
AAAAAAATTCGAGATAGCGAGTTTTCGAGATAACGAGGTTACCCTCCCAACAATTAAAAATTACACGTAATTACAAGGTAAAGAAAATATTGTAACATATTTTAGCCAGATAGATTAAATGTCTGAATACAGCAATAATTCCCATATTAATTCATAGCAGTGATATTAATTTGCAGAGAAGTATAAAATTTTTAAAACAGAATGTATTTGTAATAAATTACTACTACTTAGAATTTCTTTAAAAAGTTCAGCATAGTGACCTGGCGACACCTCTTTTCAAATTACTTTTCTACTAAATTTTCAATCCAAAAACAACTGCACAATCCTCTTTTTCCACATTTTCTGAACATTCCATGAACATGATGAGAACAGCATCTTTAGCCTGAGCCGCAATAATGCTGGTGTCTGCTGGAGCATCCACCTCTTCCTCATCACTCGAAGGCGAAGAAATTGTTTGAGAAAAGATCAAATCATCAGTCCACACACTTGAAAATCCGAGTCGAACTCCGTAAATTTTTCAAACGTTGTCGTTTTAGAAAGGTTGAGGATTTTTGAAACCTTCTCCCATTCTTCACACTGGTGTGTTTCTGTGTGGAGTTCCTGCTCCTCATTTGATTCACTTTCCACACTAGAAAAACCAGCTTTTTCAAAACAGTTTTTAATTTTCTTTTGTGTAACATTCATACATGCTCTGTTTGCCATCCTCATAGAATCAAGCATATTAAACGGTTTCATTTTCTGTTTTCTATCAATTGAATCCACAACCTTCTTTACAAGTTCCTTCCTGTAAAATCTTTAAAACTTTTTATTATCCTCTGATCTAGAGGTTGCAGCTTGGAAGTCGTGTTAGGTGGGAGAAAAACCACCTCTACTGCGTTCATTTCAGGGATAAGGCAGTTATCAATGAATAAAACAATTTTCCTCTTCTCTTGACACATTTTCTTGTTTATTTGTTTTAACCACTCTGAGAAAAATTCACTCGTAATCCAAGCTTTTTTATTTGCTTTATAATGAAGTGGAAAAGACTTAATGCCTTTAAAGCAACTTGGGATTCTATATTTTCCAATCGTCAATGGTTTAAGCTTCTTAGTCCCACTCAATGTTGGTAGCTAAAAGTAACGTTACTCGCTCTTTAGTTTGTTTTCCTCCATGGCAGGTTTCTCCTTCGAAAACTGCAGTTTTGTCTAGCAATGCTTTGAAGAAAAGCCCAGTCTCATCAGCATTGAATATTCTTGCAGAATATCAGGAAGAGTTTTTATCCATTCCGAACAAACCTCATCACTCACTGATTGGCTTTCGGCATACAATTTTCGAAAAACACTGTTATGACGGTTTTTAAAGATTTTCAGCCATCCATTGCTGCTTTTGAAGTCTTTGTACCCTAGCTTCTGTGCAAATTGTTCCGCCTTTTCTTTTACTCATTGCCTCCAATAGGTAAATTGCAATCTATGCATTGTTGAAACCATTTTATGAGGCATTCTTCTAATTCAGGATCTCAATTTGAATCTTCATCATAGATCTTTTTTCAGTTCAAAAAGTTTTTTAATTTTCTTTCTGTCCTTTATTATTCGATATTTTTTATAAAGTCGATGCTGGAATTTAAAATCCTTGTCGATTGGTCCTTTCCTCCCGCCTTTATCAACAGCTTCGAAAATCTTGACCTTTTTTCTTTACTGTAAACACATTCAACTTTCGTTTAACACTTACTTTTTTTGTCTCCGTGGCACAACCTTCCATTTTTGCAACTCAAACTGGCAATTCACACACTTTTAAATCGCAACTACACCCCACAAACGTTTTTCGCAGACTTATTTAATACGTGTAGTCAAGTTTGTTGAACCTGTTAAATAAACACAACAGCTAATAGGCTTGCGTAACGAATTGGTGAGAATGACAATTGGATGCAGCGGCCTATGGGACCTTGAATATCCAATTAGATGCAAAGGGAGTGGTATTGTCCCTTTTGCAGCAAATTCTGGGAAGCATCCCCTAAGTGAGATCTTCATGAAGGTCACAATGTGACTGAACAGCGATTTTCAAGGAAAAAAATATTTTTGGGTTAGAAAAAAATTCGACGTGTCAAGGTTTTGAGTGAAAACTCTTCGAGATAGGAATTGAAATTAACATTAGGAGAAATACGAAATTTCAAGGGGAAAAATATTTTTTCGAGATATCAAGGTTTTCGAGATATCGAGAGTTTACTGTATATATGACTGCATCGAGACGCCTGCACTGGTATGACGTCCATCCGTCTCGTGACGGTCGGTTTCAACATGTTGTTGTTGTTACTAATCCCTCTCTGTCTAGCGGCAGCTAGACACCATCCATGAGCCCACTCACCCTCAAGAAATCAAGGGCAAGCAAAGGATCCGTCTCGAAAGTCTCCCTAGATAGGCGAAGACAAGAGAGGATGTGCTCTGGGGACGCACTCGCTACTCCACACTTTGAGAAGACCGGAAAAACTTTGTTACCGTGGCTGAAGGAGCAACTCCTCAGGTGACCAATGGAGCCACCAGGACTGCTCCGCTTATACCAATCATGGGATGGAGGGACCCTCCACGTCTTTAAATCTTTGTTTTTTCTGATGGAATATATCTCGTCAAATGTTAAGGAGGGGGTTGAACACAAAGGTTCAGCCGTGCCCTGCTTCGCCAAATTGTCAGCAACCTAGTTTCCATAAATATCCACGTGGGAGAGTATCCATTGGAGGTGCACCTCATGATCCACGCCTATATGTCTAAGTAATTTCAGTATAGATATGCCAGTACGATCGCCCACGTTGGTTTTAACATTGTTACAAAAATCTTTCTGAGGGTATATGGTGTAAACAGTCCAACATTCAGGATAATGGAGAATTAAGGTTTAATCACAAATATGCAGAAAAACACGTAGCACAGGTAACAGGAAACAATAGATCTTGAACAGATTAGCAACGCAAACAGACAACAATTCACAGGTAATAACAGTTCAATACTTTGAGATTTAGCAACACAAACAGTCAGCAAATCACTAATAACGATAATAACAGCACTTTCAATAGCGCTCAGCTCACCAGTTTTCTAGCTCGCACTGCAGACGACACTCTAAGGTCGTTCCAGTCAATCAACACACACTCCCTGATCCAAGCGCGGCCCTTATATACTCAGGCCGTGACGTCACATGGAGTTTTCTCGTACATTCAAGCGTATTTTCTTTCCTAATAGACATATCGAGAAAAGGGTCGCATTTTCTGGAATCATCGATTTGTCGCCAAAATGGTCGCCAAGGTCAGGGGTCCAGGCCCGGCCATCCCATATTTTCCCCCGTAAAACTCTCTTCCCAAACATAGGACTAATGAATCAGGAAAGCGACATTACAATTTTGCAATACTATGCCGACTCCCTATAACGGAGCCTGAGTTAAGAAGCTTCGCTTCAAAAATGTCTTTTTTTGTGTAAGTCTAGAATAAATGTGTTGTTTGTAGAAAAACATCGACCTACTTAATACAACGCTCGCAAATGACACATCACACTGTATATTTGAAATTTACTCCTATGCAGCTTCCTAGGAACGCTTGAATTCTGAATAATAATTATCATATTACCGTTAAGGTATCCGAACACGTTGAAAAGTCGATTTTCGGCCAAACTTCCAATTTTTTTTTATTTTTGATGTTTTGGATAGTTCTTTCATTTACCTTTCTAAAACATATTTACTTCTGTCGGTACGTGAATTTGAAGATGAGATATTAATTGTTTTATAACAAACCGAAAACCGGAAGTGGGCGTTTAATTAACCAGAAGTTGTCATTTAAAGGGACAGAAACCTATCAAAAATTCTTTTAGACTGCATTTTTTCAAGTTAATACGATGTTAGTATATTTTTAGGAATTTTTTTTAAAGTTTGGTTACTTAATTTAAGCGCGTGTCAAAACTAAAATTTGATTTTTCTCAAAACTAGATTTTATGCATAATTTTCACACTTCAAACATGATAACTCAAGATATTATCATTCTATTGGTCTGAAATTTTGTGAACACTTTCTTTAAATGTTTCTCTAGTGAATATACTAGAATAATGTACATTGTAACAGTATTTTTTAATTATGGTCTTTTATTTGAAAAATGACATAAAAAATTTGCTGAAAATCTTATAATGATTGTTCGATTAGCTCTAAAATTTTCATTTATCTAAAGAATGTTAAGATTCTAGTACAACCACTAGTCCATAGTATATAGTTTATTTTAGTACTAATTTTATTTGAATTATTACAAAAGTTTGACCTCTAGCATGTTTGAAGTTTTTGAAAATTTTCCCTAAAAAACAGCACAAATTTAGGTTTTTTGAAAATTCATAATAATTTATACTCAAAAATAATACTCTATTATTAATCTTTATAAAGTTCAAATCTAAAAAACATATTATGGTGTTTCTATATAACAATTTTTAAAAAAATTGCTCCGAACGTGTTCGGATACCTTAATTGTAATAAATTTCATATTTGGAATTTTTTTCGTGCAATTAGATTGTATAATTTCTTGTTTCGGTTTCGATCATTAATTATTACTCAATATTTTTCTTCGTGCTTTATGCTTCCTATTCGATAGGAAGGATTCTTATTAGTGTTTCCCGGCCTATTTTCCCATCCTTAGCCATAATTAATTTTAATTACTGCTTACTATTTTTAATTTTTTTACAATGTTGTACCCTGTTGCCATGAAATAAGGAATTCTCGCAAATTAAAACGTTAAGTAAATTAAAGAACATTTTTTTGTAAAAGGTTTGGTTTTCTACAATTCAACATTTTTTACGATTTAATTAAAATGAAAGGTTGAAATAAGAAAGAATAGGAAAAAAAATCACTTTTTTTAAACATACACATGGAAAATGTCGTTTCATTATAATACTCCAGAACTTCAAAAAAAGTGTTATAGTTCTTTTGATCTGAATAACCTGCACTTTTAGCATAAACACATACAAAATAAAAAAAGTTTCCTTAAAACTATGAATTATAATTTTATATAAAGGAAGTTCTTATTAAACTTAAATCTCTTACATAAAAATGATGAGTTTTAATTGTAAATATATTACGCGAAAACTTGCATTTGAATTGTTGCACGTTTGCGGTTTCCTTCAATATCACTTATGGTTGATTTTCAAAATAAATTCTTAATCTTCATCGTGGAACGCTGAAGCAATGCCCCTTTCTTTGTTCTTTATTGTATTGTCTTCTGTAGTCGTGTAAATATTGATTTTAAGATGTTGTCACATAACGTATGGCCATCCCTGGGTTTCAATCTACCTTCCTGACAATTTTCATTAAAATCGGTTCAGTAGTTCGGCCGCAAAAACGTAACAAACCGACACACTTTCGCATTTATTATATTATTAAAGACACGAAACATACAGGGTGGGACCTAACTCGAGATTTCCAAACATCTATGACACACTAGTGGAACGACGTTTGACTCTCGACGCCAGATTTAACAGGCATCAGGCCCACATACACGGCGGATCTTCGGCGAAATCGAGCGTTGAACCCGGAATGCTCCAGTCAGAAGTCGAGACCTTCCTACCAGGACACCGTTTCAGTCTAATATATACAAGCATAGCATGGGAGGCTAAGGTTTTTCCAAACATCTACGTACACTAGTGGAAGGACGTTTGATCTTGACCAGATTTAGAGGCATCAGGCCCACCCAAGAACGTGGATCTTGAGAAATCGAGCTTCGACCAGAGATCTCAGGTCAAGTCAGAGACCTTCCTCAGGGCATCCGATGTCGCATTCACATTTAATTTCAACGAAAAATCTAATATATACAAGACACATAAACAGGGGCTTCGTCAACATGAACAGGGGGGCTAAATCGAGTTTTCCGAACATCTACGACACACTAGTGGAAGGACGTTTGACTCTCGACGCCAGATTTAACAGGCATCAGGCCCACATACACGGTGGATCTTAGGCGAAATCGAGCTTCGAACCCGGAATCCTCCAGTCAGAAGTCGAGACCTTCCTACCAGGACACCCCGGTTCCAAGGTCAACGTTTGAATCTCACCGAAATATCCAATATATGGACGAGTTTTCTGCTTTGTTTACTTACAATAAAACCCCTGACTTTATCTGCTTGTATGTTGGACTTCCGCTTTTAAGATTCCATTGACTTATCATTACACTGGAATTATGTAGTGCAGGCAATTAAATGTCAGCAAACAAAGCCGAAAACTCGTCCGTACAAGACACATATTTACGGGGTTGACCTAAGCCAAGATTCTGCTACAACGATCCGCAGTTTCATGAAAATACTGAGTTCAAAATTACGAAGTTTGTCCCAATATAATCCTCGTGTTGCTTCAGAACGGGACGTTAATAAACTAAACTAAATCCTCATGAAAATACTGAGGATGCTACGAAATCAGAATTCGCTGTTTATAAATTCGACTCCTTTGCTTACGGGTCTATTCTGGTACCCCC
>BGPR01005672.1:0-12789 GCA_013235015.1 Araneus ventricosus
AAGTAAAACAAAGTATAACAATCAAATATCAATTAAACAGCCAAGTAAAACAAAGTATAACAATCAAATATCAATTAAACAGCCAAGTATAACAATCANATATCAATTAAACAGCCAAGTATAACAATCAAATATCAATTAAACAGTCAAGTATAACGATAATGTAAATTAAAGTTCTCCGAAAGTATTATAAAAAAATAACAAAGTAGCTAACATGAGAGAAACTAAGAAATAAAATACAAACTACGATTCACTTACTAAAAAATAATTTAGGACACAAAGAAAATAATTTTACGTTTATTATCTAAACAAAGAAATTTTCATGAAAAAATAAAGGTAAACATATCAGGGATATCTTATCAGTCGAAATATTTTGTTAGCTTACATTATTTAATTCTCTAAATTGACGACAGGAAGGAAAACTTCTTCTTGGAGTTTGAAAATATTCTTCAGAAACCCTGTCAAAAATTCTATACAAAATCTTTTCATCCTAGTAAAAAAATGATATGAATTCCTATAACAAAGGATTTGATACAAGTTTGCACGTTAGATTGACATAAACTAATAAAAAGCATGATAAAATGTGTAAGTAAGATATCGAAGAATACTATGGAATATAAAAACAGAATAGGACCAATTTTACATATCTTATCACAGAGAAAAAGTTATCACGGCGAAAAATGCAGTCCATGAAATAATATAAATAATATTATGTTTGCTTTTATAAGCAGGACTGATGAAAAAATAACAAATATGAATAAAGAATTTCAAATTATAAGATTTATGTAAGTTAGGATATTAAGATAAATATCAATGCAATTAAACAAAATTTTTCCCCTTCATAACAACGGAAAAAATGATTCTCATTTACTAAAGCATTTTACGTTTTATATTCCGATAATACTTTCATTTTAACGCTTCGTTTGTAAACACGTATTCGTCTGCAAATTTTTATGAGCCATAGATGCTAAAGAATTCATTAAAACTACATATTTTTGAAATCTTCATGCACCATTTTTATTCATAACAACTAAATAAGTTTGTTATAAGTTAAATGGATAAGATTTAAAGTATTTTTCCATATTTATTGCCATTAAGGAAATAGATCTAATATTTAAATTTGAAAAATTATAAAAAATAAATCAAATAATTTATTTCTTCCAGAGTATAATTCCAAGTCCCGTTTCCAAACATTTTTTTTTATTCAAAAATTAATTGACAAAATAATCTAGAATGATAAGCTGGCATTATAAAATTTTGAATTGCTTTTAATACTAAATCTACAGATAGCGAGAAAGTAACTTGTTTTTGTCGCACCATTAATCTTAATATGAAGAAAGTGATCATATTTAGTTTATCATATAAATTAACAATCTTAATACGTAACTATCTTTAAAGTAAAACTTCATTTCACATTCCTGAATTATCTCAATTAATGTTTTTCAAATATCATATACTTAGTTTGAGAAGCGAGAAAGAAATTAAAGACGAAATGTGCAATCTCTTTTCATAAAGATAAAGTTTCTGATCATTCAATAAATTGAAAAGAAGTCAAATCAATATTTGATGCCATGCATATCAGACAAAAGTTGTTTTATTTGCTAGAGATAATTAGTTTGTCTCCGAGTTGTATAGTTACGTTTTGAAATAAGTTGAATATGTAATAAGAAGTAATACTAAAATGTTTCTTTAAAGGTGGACAATCATTCAATGTAAGTCGGAATAATAAAATTCGGTGATGGCGTGAATTATAAAATTTCTTCTGAAAAACACGTTTATTAATATTGGCACGTATAAAAATAATGGTCTTTTATATGATTTTATTTTACAATTTTGAGCTTTAAGTCCTGTTTTGTAGATACAAGAGGGATATTTTTGATCTGACCTCATAATATCAAACCGTAGTCTAATGACGAAGAAGCTACCAGAACCGGCATCTCAATGCCCAAATTTCAGGCCACACGAATATGAGGATGTGTGATCCTCGATAGCATATTAAACGTGCGTGAGATCAACATACACAGAAGCTTTCCATATAGCAAAGAAGGTTGCGGAAAGGTTGTCATTTCACTTTACATAGGCTGTCCGCGAAAGCATTTCTGCTCAAACCGTTTCGGAAACTATTGCCGCAAGGTTTACGTAGGAAAGCTTCTTACGAACATCCTGTCCCATTGTGTATAGTGGTTAGTGCGGCTGCCTTCCAACTCTATGAACACGGGTTCGATCCCCGTCTCGGAGGAATCCGAAGTTTTGTCACAATCTACAACGAAATTGTACAAATAAGTTCAATTAAAAATTAGATTATTGAAATTGATAATTAAGCTTTGATTAATTAAGATTGCTAATTGACATTCCGGATAACTCTAAGATGACGTCAGAAGAAAGGGGATAAAAAAAGAGAGCTGGATCCGTCTGTAGGAGTACGGCTTCGGAAGGGGGTTATATTTTGTCCACCGAAGGAGGCCTCTTAACCTTTTGAAACGCCTGAAACAAACTTGTAATAAAAGCTTGGGAAAATCTTACTGAAAACCTTACAGAAAGCCTTGTTTCTTGTTCGCTAGCGAACCTTTCCACTACCTTGCCGAAAGGCTCAACCCTTGTCATGGAAACCTTTGTGACAACCCTTTACCCTTGTCGACGACAAGATTTCCAAAATCTTTTAGAAAAGCTTTCTTTGCTATCTGGGTTGTTGGTCTAACAGCGTCCCGAATCTCCAATTCTTTGATTCCCAAACCTCTGCCAGAAGTCATCACAAAAGAGACCAGAAGACCATCACAAAAGAGACCAGAAGACCATCACAAAAGAGACCAGAAGACCATTACAAAAGAGTCACCAGATTAATCAGAACTAACGAAGACGGAATAAAATATAACATGAAAATCACACAAAATGAAAATAGAATTAGACTAATTATTGTTATCCAAAGTAAGAGAATTAACACGTTAATCGACTTCTGAATCAAATATGATTCATACCTAAACTCTAATTAGATGACCCCTTCTCTACTGTTGTTAAGAGTTAGCAGAGATGGCGTCATCTAATTGGATAGACGGTTCGAATCTCAGGAGTGAATCATGGCAGCAAACTTGTTAACAATAATAATAACTTAAAAAGATTTGTATTTATTTATGGTTAGCAGCAGGAAAGCTATTAAATGGCCGACTTAGATAGTTCTAATTTCTGCTTTTATAAAACTTGACGCATAATACGAATCTTTATTATCAAATAAGTAATATAAAATTTTTATCCTTACTTTGAATAATATGCATCAATCATACTTTAATATATAGATAGATAAAATATTAGAACCATAAATATGTCTACAGTAGCAAAATAATAAATATATATGATTTTTAACGCACCATTATACAAAGAATAGCATCGCTTCTATCCTATGTGGATTCCGGAAAGAGAACGTCAGAGTTGGCCGTTTAAACTATCCATTAATTACTAACTAGGCCTTTCAAAAATAAAATAAAACGCTCTCGCGACTTGAAAAATGGCTTTTGCATAAATAAACATTGCTTTTAAGTCTTACTACGGCTACACTTTACTCCTCCCTTTTTCCTCATGATGGGAAAACAAAATTACTCTTTATTTACTTAAAACGCAGAAAGGTTTATCACGTGGGATACAGTAAGGAACCTAGCAAGCCACTTTTTTTGTTTTATAAAACAAAGAAATTGATGAAGAAAGGCAAGAAAAAGCAAAAGGGAAAGAATAAAAAAATTAATCTTTCCATTTTGCGAATTCCTGTTTGCGAAGTGTTTTATATTCGGAAGAAAATAAGAGCAGGCGCAAGTGTCGAAGTTACAAATACAATTACAAACAACAGTTTACCGTTTCTTTCTGTGCCCGTGAATGCGGGATACATGCTTTTTCTTCAATGGCCATGAAATACAAATTTACAAAATATCTTACGAAAATCGATTGCCAACTGTCAGAAAAATTTCGTGAGAATCGAAAGCCTTACTATACAGTGTGTCCACACTTATCGCGGTCCAATAGCTAATTCTAAACCGTCAGAGATAGACGTATAGTTTCAATTGGAAAAATGTTTTAAATGAAGGGAAGAATTATAATTTATGTCTTATGAGTCAATAAATATATTTCTGAAAAAGTTGCCAATTCTCATTTTTATACGGTCCCCCGGTCCTATCAGTCATATTTAGTAGAGTATTCTTTACACACTCACATTTTAACCTTCCAGCGGGCGCGCATTTGCAAGAGATACTTAACTTGTGCATCGTATTACATATTTATATCGTTATTTTATATATTTAAGTGCAATTTTATTTATAAAATCTTTGTTTACTATTAGGCTAATAAATACAGATAGCATAAATAAAAGTTGAATTTATTTTTGTAAAACAACACGATAAATATATGTAATACGATGCACGATATGCCGTAGAATTTGAGTAAGCGCGCCCGCTCGAAAGTTAAACGAAAAAAGATCCAATCTTCTGCGACTAAAACTGGCCAAATTATGGAGCTTTGAATTTCATAATTATAAACCAATTAGCGGCCTCGACGAGTAAATGTTACGCACTGATTGGTTGATCGTCTTCAAGGCGGCTATTGAATTGGTGTAAAGTGGTCTAAGTCAGCGATGTTCAAAGCCAATAACTCGATCAGGTTTAGCCGCAGATTTGTTTTGTTTAAGATGTTAGTGTATGAAAAATATATTACTAAATATGACTGATAAGACCGAGGGACCGTATAAGAAATGAGAATTCGTAATTTTTTCAGAAATATATTTATAGGCTCAAAAGACATAAAATATAATTTTCCCCCTCATTTAAAACATTTTTTCATTTGAAACTATATGTCTATCTCTGATGATTTAGAAATTAGCTATTGGACCGCGATAAGTGTGGACACCCTTTATACTGTGACAAAATCGTCTTGTGTGTATACGTGAATACAGTCCAATAAGCAGGATTACAAAAAATAAAGCTTTTTATTTTACAGGTATTCTAAGCAAAGAAATGAAACACAAGTATTAAAACAGCACTTGTAAAAATTCACAACAGAGATTACCATTAAATCTCAATACAGCACTCAAAGGTTTCCTATTAGCTCACCAGCTTGCTTGCAGATCAAGATCCAACTCACACTTCTTGGCTTGAGAGCTTGCCTTTTATACTTTTCAACAGGAAGTGACTTCATTACGTAGGAAGAGACATAATCTTTAGAAAGTTCATGAAACCAGTAGAAATATGTTGAAAGTTCGAGGTCCTTCTAGAGAATTCCTTTTGTCGCCAAAGTCGCCAAAATGATCGCCAAATTTGTCGCCAAGGTCGCCAAGTTTGTCGCCAAGTCGCCAAGTTTGTCGCCAAGATTAGCATCTCAGGGAAACGATTTTATAGCTTTGTAACAATACATATCCTTTATGTCGATGCATTTCCTTTTACTTCATACTATCTCTTCCTTACTTTACGTTTCCTTCTATGACTGGTAAAGGAAACTTTGACCTTTATCCGAAATAAACCTAATCCAATACTGATAATTCGTTGAAATTTAGAGAACGAGAATTATGGCGGCTGTAAATTTGAGGAGTTGAGAGTGAGTTTTTGGTAATCGATTGTAAAAAGTCTGTTCAGCTAGATGAAACCAAATTTGATATACAGTGACCTCTCACTTATACGCGCCCTCTTTTTTGTGCGTTTTTCACTTATGTGCTTTTTTTCGCTGTCCCTGCCATGGGTATAGGAAAACAATGATAACTCTTATTCATTTATGCTCAGCACTGAAAAAGCACCTCTCACTTATGCGCGTCGCAAAAATTTTCTTAGTTCAAAAAGGTTTTTTTCAGCAGAACAAAAATCATTTTTGTTCTGCTTCTAGGAATGCATTCCCTCGCCCTTATCCTATTGTTCAAATTCCAGGAACACATTCCTCTAACTTATACACAGGGGTGAACGTGAGGGTTCTTGTGATTGACGTCACTAAAAGTCGCATTTATACGGCAGCCAATTAGAGAGGTTAGTACGGTACGTAGCATGGGGAATTGATTGCTAACGAAAGAACCATCTTGGGAGTTTTGGTTAGATGGTTACGCTTTAAAATAGCGAAAAGAACGAAATTGTCGCATTCGTTTAAAATGGATGTTATTAAAAAATTCTAAGAAAATACTTGAAACTCGAAAAAAGCTATAGCGGAGCATTTTAATGTCCCGGAATCGACACTGAGAGAGATTTAAAAAAATCAGTTCCATTTTCTTTGTCTTCTTAAAAATAATTAACGAAAAGTTATACACGTATTTGTATTTTTAAACTAATATTATTTACATTTTTCGATAGTATATGCATAGTATTAATTAACAATAGATGTACACTGTATTGGTGTTTCACTTTTAAGCTCCCTTTTGTGATTTTTCACTTATGCGCGTTTTTTCCGCTGTCCCCTGCGCCCGCGCATAAGTGAGAGATTACTGTACATCCTTCTACTGACCAGGTGGAAATTTGTAACATGAAAGGTCATGTGGTGTCATTCAGTGACAACGTTGTTAAAATACACGTATTTATTTATCATATCAAAGAAAACCCAAAAGTTAGCTTTTAAAAATCATTTAATAATATATATCAGGTTTCAGCCATATAAAAAAATACAATATAATTGCAACAAAATACTTAGCGAAATGATGATTAATTCACATTAGGATTAAGAATTAACTTAATTAATCATTTTCATTATTGTACTCATGACATATTGCTGTTTTTATGATACTGACATGATTTCTACAAATCGATTACATATTTCTTGGTAATTTTTGTCGACAAGTTGGCTTCAATTAGTGACCCTAAATCAAGATGTAATTTTTTATGTAGTTATTTTTTCATGATGGGAGCAATAACTTCAAAATTTGTAATAAAATACTGGACAACTCAAAATGCTGAAAGCATTGCAATTTTTTTGTATTAAATATTCGGCAGAAACTGGCGTTGGGGTCATTTTATAACCCCACTTGGTCATCCGAAGGATATACATTCATCACATGTCTAGTATGTATGCATGCAGACTCCACATCACCGAAGCCATGCGGATGATGGAATTTCAATTTATTCAAATTTAATATTTAAAACATTATTCGTATATTTGAAGTCATTGATTTGGAAGAATAGTTAAATTATTCTTAGTTTAATGGTTGAAGTTTGTAAACTGGCTAAAGACTGTGTTTCAAAATCAGGAATATTGTAAGAAATATTAAATATGCTTTGTAATTAACAGTGTCATTCACTGTGTTCTTTTCGAATAGTACACACAACCAACAGCTGCTTCTCCATGCTTCACAGAATATTGTTTCTTCATTTTTCAAAAAATTTCTATCATAAGTTTTTGTCTCCTCAAGATTTGCCTTCATTGTTGGGACCGTGTTAAGTTGTGAGTGGTTTCCAAAGTGACTCTCTCCGGAAAACGAACAAAAACCGATGAATTGCAATATTCACTGAGTATTCTAATTAGTCTATCAAAACTGAACAATTACTCAAAGATTTCCTTCTTTAACAAGTCTGAAAATGGAGTTATTATAGCTCAGAATCTTTGGCTGTGTCTCAGAATATGAGATTTTCCTCAACTCAATGCACTTGGCGATGAAGCTTTCTGCTAATTTTTTTCCCCTCTAATTTCATCTTGGACTCAAGGTATAGGAACTTTTTTCCCTTCTCCTCTTTCTTCAAGAATTTTGTCAAGGGATTTAAGGTATCCGACTGTGTTCGGAGACATTTTTTTGAAAAATAACTTATATATTTTTTAATGTTATTTTTCAACTGCATGTGTTTTAAAACTATGAAAATATCGTAAAATTAGGCTTTCAAAATAATATTTTTTTTTAAAAACTGAGAAATTTGAAGAAAAATGACTAAAATATTAGCCTTACGCTAACAGCCATAGACAAAATTATATTCTAAATATACATAAATCCTTGTAGGAGTACATTCTTATGACAGTTATCTGTGTTATGCTCTAAAATATTTCTTGTACTTCAAAATAGTTTTGAGATATAGCTGAACATAAGTACTAAACTGGTAATTTTTCATAAAAAATGCTTTTCGTTTATATTTAAGCACTTAAAAATAATACTTGATTTTAAAATTGACCTTAGTTTTTAGAGGAAAACATCATGCATATTTCAGAAAACAATCTCAGAAAATTTCATATCAATACTTGAATAACGTTTTGAGAAATCAATGTTACGGTCGACAGTTTTCCTCAAAAATATCATTTCTCCGAAAACACTGTTAAAGTTTTCATGCAACATAAAATAATGCTTACAGTTCGGTAATAAAACAGCTGTAACTCCATTTGTAATTCACGTTGAGTAAAAAGTGAGACAGTTTTAGAAAGCTGATTAAACAGGATACAAAATTAAGTCATAAAAATGTTTTTGATTATTTCATCGAAAACGACTATTTTAAACCAGTCGGATACCTTAAAATCCATTTTGATTAATTGCACCAAGCCCTAACTATCCACTAACCTGTTAATTATTGGGGCCTCGCTATCGTTCTGGTGCCGGAAGAGAGTGTTGGAGATGAAATGAGGTAGTATGCATGCTAATGAAGAGAGAATTCTGGGGAATACAAGTGGCTCTATTCTGGAGAATGCCCTTTTATTTCGAGAATAAAGAGGTTGGACATTTATTGGATGGGCATCCGCACGAAAACAAAAGCTTTTCAGTGTACATTCTCTGTATTTTATTTTATTTTTTCCTGTTTGGAATTACCCGATTGCCCTTCATTAAACTTATAGGAATTTCATACAGGGTGTTTCAAAAATATCTGGTAAAAATGAAAGGGTAGGTCAGGCATACGATAAGCATCCAAAATCATCTAGGCACATGGGTGCGCAAACGCCATCTAGAGGCAGCGGATGGCATTTAAAATAAAACAGCACTGGCCAAAATGCCGATATCTTTTTGAATATTGAACTGGAAATTTTATATAAGTTGCCCTCTATATCTGGCTCTGAAGATGTAAAGAAAAATTAGGCTACCTTTAGCGCATGAGCAATAAAAAGTCATTTACTACAAATGCTCATACTTTCTCTAATATTCAGTGTATTTACTTCTTATTTTTAAACAATATTACTTGAGCATATTCTTCCATATTCAGTAAGTTTCATATAAATTGGTTGCAATTTATGCAAAAAACATGCTAGAAAATTTGAGATTTTTAAAGAAACCTTTGTATATTGCCGAATATTTCAGCTATTTTTACGAAATTTCATGTAAATATTGCGCATAACACACAAGATAGTTGACGAAAGTTGAAGGATATTATAAGATTTCTGTGAAATGGGCTGAGCCAAAATCCGTTTTGGACATCATTGATTTCTGGTCGGTCCCAAAAATGCCCTCGTGATCGCATCTTGAATGTAAATTGTGAGTTAAAATCTTTATATGGTCGAAGTTCGAGGAGATATTTGAAAAAAATGTGCATATTTCAAAAAGTGTCGGCAATTGTGGCAAGCTCTGTTTTATTTTAAATGTCATCTGCTGCCACTAGATGGCGTTTGCGCACCAATGTTCCTAGGCGATTTAGGATGCTTATCATATGCCTGGCCTACCCTTTCATTTTTGCCAGATATTTTTGAAACACCCTGTATTTTAGAGAGGAATTAGTTTCCAAAATAACTCATGTTTGAAAATAGGAAGCTTTAACGATTGTTTATTATCTTAAGGTGATCATTCATTATTTAATTCACATGTAGTAATTTCTTATTGAATATTCAATTGTAGATAGTCTGGGCATTACTTTAGGAAGTTACATAGAGACAAGATCTACTTTATATTTTATTCTCAGCATGTTATTAATTTCATTTCCCTTTCAATAGGAACCCGGTCACTTTTTTTTTATTAATGTCTGTCAGGTAAACGAGAAAAATAGGAAAGAAAGGCTGGTATAACTTTGCTCTAATATTCATATATTGCTAAAAAAGTGTTAAAAAATAAACAATGTGAAAACCATATTAAAGACTTCCGATATCCGTTCCCTATCTTCAATTAATTATATTGATTAATCATAAACTCAATTTCAAACAATTTTTTGAGTTAATTCTGGTTATCCTCATGTTTAAAAACTAAGCACGGTATAGTTAGAGATGTGTCAAAGAATGTTAATTAAATTCGTAAACTACTCCACTCTAATTTACTAATAGTTAACTATTCAATTAGTTTTTCCTAGTCATTAAAGAAAGATTTGATTCACCTTAAAATAAGGATTTACGTTTGAATTTTTCTTTAATACGTTAATGTTGATAAAAGTGGAAAAAGAAAACTCTGAATCTGAAGATTTATCAACTCCTATATTCTTTTGAAACATTTTTTATCTAAATCATTGACATTTAATGTGTATTTATGAAAATACCTTATGTCCGCAATATTAAAAAAATTTAAATATCAGAAATTTTTGATACAAACATATTATAATTTTAAGTTTTGCCTTTCTTTTAAATCATATTTCTAACAGAGACGGAAATTTAACAGAAGATTTTTATTTCATATTAAACAGTTCAGATTAATTAACTAAGAAAAGATTTTTTTATTATATTTATGTCAGTGAAAGCGAAAGATTTTTAATTTGAATTTGAATGGTATAAAAACCATATTCAAGCTTATATTATATTCTTCATTTGGAAAAAAAAAGATATATATCATCTTTCTACCTCTTTTTCTACGATTCTTTAATATCGAGAACTGAAAAATCAGAAGATATAATTCAATAATTTTTTAGCGGAAGGCTTAAATTCTGTATTTTCGTCAAGATGAAACTTGAGATCTGTCGGATATATTTTTCTGACATTTTCTGCTTTATCTTACTCAGTGTTTGAATATAAAAATGAGAGAATTTTGCATATTTTTAGCAACATTTGTGCAGTATTTTAATTAAAAGGAAGACGAGTACGTGAATCTAAAATAACATCGTTGTTAAAGGAATTAAAATTCAAACAGCTATGGAAAGTTTTACTTTAATCTGGTTAGACAGAATATAAGTTAATCACTTTGATGGATTTTTTTTCCAAAAGTCTTCTATTTTACACGTTAAAAAACTCCAATCAATATGTCAGAGTTTAATAATAACATTAATAATCATAGAAATAAAGAAATTTATAAAATGCTGACTTTCAAATTACAGGGAATACAGTGATTTTGCATTTTATTATAGATATTTTTCCTATTGAAAAAGGAAAATGAAGTATTGTTTATTTTTATGTTGTAGGTTTTGAACCATTAACGAAGGAAGTTGAATTGACTAACTGTCTAATATTTTTTATTCTTTACAAGTAACATGCCTAAATACAGAAGACGCCAAGGAATTACTTTATTCTTTTCCACCATATGCGAAATTATGCCGTGAAGGTTGTGATACGTACGCATGCTAATATTTTCAGAACTAAGATGAACATCCTCGGAACACTTTTTTAGCGTATAATGATTTTTCTGTATCATTTTAACCCTCTAACACCGAGCGAGCCGGTCCCGGGCGGTCTAAAAATTTCCCCTTAAGAGCGACGAAGGTCGGTCTGAGGCGGTTCGTGTCTTTTCAGGGGAGGTGAGATTCTGAGATCACTTCGAAGATAAGCGCGGTAGGAGGTCCAATTATCCTCACCAACCACGTGCGCCTTAAGGAAAGTTTATAGCAGGGGTGGGGTGGGGGGTAAATGACCACCCAGGTTGGGAGAGTCCAATTCATATCGTATCCTTCCAAAAACGCCCGGTTATAAAGAGGCTAGAAGAAAAAAGTCGCCTCGGGATTAAAGAGTTAGCCCTTTGAGCAGTGTGCCAGCTGATGGCACACCTAATTTCACTCGCTTCTCAACAGTTAAATTCAACTATAAATGTGAAATAATAGGTTTAGGATAGGGCTAATAGTACTCGTTCTAGAATGTATATAGCAGCCTTATGAAAGTTCGTTTTGGGATAGGAATTATTAGAGATAAAGATCGTAATTCAGTGATAAGAAATTTTTTCAGTCGTGGACATTACAATTTTATCATATTCTTGAAGTTTAAATTTATGATTTTCTGTAAGATTCAACAATATTTTTTGATTGTATCAAGATGGCTGTATCTAAGGGGGTTCTCATATGAGGGGGATGACCCCAAAGGGGGAGGACACCCCTCGAAACTAAGTAAGTTTTTTTCAATTTTCTTTTGTAGATTCTATGTCTAGAGAATTAACTAAACCCATCCATGGTGTTTTTTCATCATATTTTAAAACCTTTTATGCCTTACACAGCAATGGGTTAAGCAAATTTTCTAAGTTCCCTGCTCCATGTAAGCCTGCCAGAAGATAAAGGTTACGTTTTACATTTGGCTTCTAGCTTAGGAAAGGATATTGGGTTAGCGGGCTTTCTCATGAACATATCAGCTGGTGTCGCATGTATCCGCTGCACGGAACCCACAAACAATCGGTCACAACTTGAAGACACAATACAAGATCTTATGATATGAGGCGACGAGTTTTCATATATCTTATACTCGCATATGTTGTGTGCCTGCTTTCGGTATTAATAAAGGGATACCATGCTTCAAAACATAGAGCTGTCATAATGACTGGGCTCAACGAGTAAATCCTGAAAATTAATTACAACAATTATCGAAACTTATAATCTGAACAAACAATTGTTCGTATGATAATTCAATGTATAATATGAAACATATTATAATGGTATAAGAACAAATTGCTTCTTGGTCGATTATGCATGTTACCATAAGAATATCATGATTATCTAAAGAAATAATAGCTTATAAAACACAGAGATAAAAATACGAGATTAGGGAAGA
>BGPR01005672.1:17789-40675 GCA_013235015.1 Araneus ventricosus
AGGTGCCTTTTCACAATTTATAAATGTCTTGGACGTTATCGGTGTGATATTCAAAAACATTTTTGGGCCTTTTCATACCAAATATAAAGGAAATTTAACTAACATAAAACTGACACTTTACTGTTTTTCTTAAAAAATAAAATTATAGATCTAATTCAAATATATCATACAGCTTGGAAAATAAATAAGAGTCTCATTATTATCCATTAAAGTTCAGAATGAAAATAAAAACCTGTATATAAATCAGAATTTTATTTAAAAAAATTATACTTTACAAATCACAGCACACACACAAGATATTGTGATAAAACACACTGTCTAGAATGTGACGGTGGAGTTTGGAAATAATTCAATGCCTGAGACTACTATTATTATTAGAAGTACTGTCTTCAAACTCGTTAATAACGTGTCGGGATGCATCATAGGTTTGTAACACATATTAGTGGATTCTTGTCTCATAGCAATAATTAAAATTCAGCTCGCAATTGGCATAAGAGCTACCAAAAGCAATGCAATTCAGGCATTTAGATTTGATCACTTAATGAAGAATGCATATCAGCAAAACTATAACGCTCAAGGAACTAGTGCATAAATACAGTATCATTGAAGTAAGCATTGATATTTTCTTAGAAATGGTTTTGCGTTCTTACATTTTAAAAAAGAAATAAACATTTTCACTGACTATTGAAATAAACTTAAACTGCAGATGTTATCAGACTCTTAATAAGATAATTAAAAGTCTGTTAAGATCACTGAAACGTTAAATTTAGTTTTATATTATTCTTTACGTTTCCATGTAAACCAAAATTTTCTCTAACAAAAATACAATATTTTAAAACATAAAAAATAAAATTTTCATCCCTTTTCTTTAACATTTGTTTCAATGTTTGTTCAAAGTGAGCAAAAAATAAATTGAATAATAATTATTTGAAAAAATAATTGTTTTTTTTTCGGAATTTATTTCATTTTGATGAATTTAAAAGAAATTCTAAGTAGTGTAATATAGAAAACTCATCTAGAAAAAAAACTGCTATAGTTTTAAAAAATCACACCTAAACCTTAGTTATTTTTTTTTCAATTCAATGTTATATAACGAAATAAACAACCCCTCTCTTTTCTTATCACCACAGGCTTCTCAAATTTTTCTATGCTTGAATGGGGTATTGAAAGAGATTGGGCAACAAAATCTATTTTACTTAACAATTCGATTAAAACATTGATGCATTGAAATAAAATCTTATATAACATAAGTGTATTACAGGGAAAACACTTGAAACATAATACAATTTCAATCCAGGCTGACAAATATTAAACCGGACTTATACAGAATCCAAATTCGGACACACACAACTAGAAAAAAAAATCCAAAACTGACCTTCTTTCTGAAAGAAGACCTCAATGCAGATAGCGTTAAAATGCCCCAAGCTATAGGGGTGTGGGGTCTTGGATCCTGTGGTATCTCTAATTTGCAGTAAGTACATTCTTATCAGCACTCATTGTGTCGACCGCTACCCTACCCAGCTAATCAATCAAAATGTCAAACCACGGAAGGGGGAAGAAATTCGGAAAAAATACGTTCATCTCGCTTTAGAGACAGTTCACAAGAGACGTATATTTCCGGGCTGACCGCTTTCGGCGTATCTCTGACCACACGTTGAAATGCGTGTTATCCGCTTATGGGATAGTCCAAGGTCGACGTAGAAATACGTGTGAAACGCTCAGAGGGTTAAATCACTAAACCCAGTGACCACAAAAAATCACGAACTAACTGGATTGGATTTCTTTACATGCCTTGACCACCACCTCAACAACTTAACTCACCAGATATTTCCGGAAAGTAAACTTTAGTTTTCATCTATAGTTTTACAACTGTTTATTTTTATCTATTTTCTCTCCTGTTTTTACGTTTCTTTTTCCAAGCGCAACCACTTGTATCCTCCTTGTTGTTTTGTTCCCTGACCAATGAATCGATGCGATGTACTTCTTTTTGATAAACTCGAATTCATTCTGGTCTTAAATCAGTTTATCATTGGTTCGCGGAAATCATGACTGGAAGAGGTAGAAAGGTACATGTTGAGTTGGAACTTAGAAAACAACAGGATTCCGGGTAGAAAATGCCACAAATTCAATTAATGCTTCTAGGGTCCGAGCGGACTTTCCGGCGAGTAACATTTACGCTTTCCGAAAGCATAAATAAATTCTCGACAGCAGCTCTGTCTTTTGGTTAGAAAAGGGGAAAAAATGGAGGAGAGTATCAAAATATTTAGTAAAATCAGTTTAAAGTTAATCAGTTTTTAAATATTTAATAAAATCAGTTTATCATTGGTTCGCGGAAATCATGACTGGAAGAGGTAGAAAGGTACATGTTGAGTTGGAACTTAGAAAACAACAGGATTCCGAGTAGAAAATGCCACAAATTCAATTAATGCTTCTTGGGTCCGAGCGGACTTTCCGGCCAGTAACATTTACGCTTTCCGAAAGCGTAAATAAATTCTCGACAGCAGCTCTGTCTTTTGGTTAAAAAAGAGGGGAAAATCCAGGAGAGTGTCAAAATATTTTACTCTTGAGTTATTCCCAATCACATGCCTTGTGTAAGAAAAGCTAGCGTCTTCCAAGTTAAAGTTTGTTCAAGACAGTATATAATTTCAGATTGATTTAATATTTTTTTCTTTTACCCGCAGGATAATAAAATATTATCTTATGAAAGCATTTATATTCGGGAACAAATGCGTTCTTGAAACACGAGTGAAAATTACATTTCTGGAGAGCATGTCTCACAAAATATTTCATCAATTTTTTACGCACATTTCATTCAAGAATTAAATTATTATTAATAAGATACATTAAGAGCAATTTATCTTAAGTGGATGATTTAGTGCCGGTCTAACGGTAAGTATTGTTCTGTCAAATCCATTAATTTTCTTCATCTTTTTTTCTTTATTGAGTAAATGTACTAATCTTTTTCGGCTTCAAAACGCCACCAAAAGTTAGTAAGTAGGGTATCTTTACCCTCTTGTTTATACATATTTTGTTCTGTTAGTCTTAATTTAACATTTGAAGCTACAAGTATGTTATAAGAGTTCCTGGACGATTTTCTCAATGTTGCGCAGATCCCAGTGTAGTTTCGTTAGTTTAATTATATTAAAACGTTCTGTTCTGATGCTATACACGAGCTTTTTTGGGAAGAAATTTTATACCGATGTCAGATGAAATGGACAAAACCTGAAACATTATCCCTTTGTCCAATTTTCCACAACACACCAGCTGGAGAATGGCTGAACCTCAGTGGATTGAAAACAAAGATATTCAATTTGAAAAAACTGCAGTAAAAGAATAAAAGAATCCTTCCACGCAGACGTTGTCAAGGGTTACCTGCTCGGCATGCGTTCAAAAAATTGGAACTTTTTCTGTAAGAAGCTTGACTATCGTCAAATGAAGCCTCTTGTAACTCGAAACATCCCAAGAGAAGAGAAAGACAAAGCAAGGATTGATCACAAAAAATTTATATACACCAAAACAAGAACGCCAATAAGATTTATTTTAAAAACGATTTAAAGAATAAAATCATTAGCCATCGAGCATAAAAATGCCGTCGTAGAAACAAAACATTAATGAAAGAAAAAGTATTCAACTTACCCCAAGCGAACAGAGAACAAAAATGGCACTACAAAGACTAAAACCAGTATAAATTTCCCTCCCAAAATTCTAAGACATTTAGGAACTCAACCAGAATGGCAAACAATCTAAGATCTAATTGATTTTCTTCGTTTTTCTGCTCATTTGGAATGTTTTGTCTATCTTTGTTTGTCGTTTGCAGCAGCATCTTGCACGCTACTGCAACATTGTTATATTTGTTTTTTATTTTTTATTTTTATATTCTATTTGAGTTTTAAACGTTATATTTTTTCAATGGATTAAACGTGCACCAAGCCCATATACACGAAGGCTCTTCTGTAGAATCGGGACTGGAACCAAATACCCTTTGGTCACGAAGATGAAACTCTGCGAAGAGGCCACCTTACCATGTGTTCAGGTGTCCTATTAATTGATAACACCTAACTTGAAAAGACTGGAGTAATAAAGGCCATCACCTGCCTCAGATCTGCCCCTCCAGAGGGATGCACGTACTATCACTGAATGAGGGTACTCAACTCCCCATTACTGTGCCCATGTCCAGGAGCGAGAGCCCGCTTACTTCTGGTGGCTTCTCGTCCACGTACTCGTAGTGCTCCCCCCCCCATGTGGGAGATTGATAACACCTAAGTGGGTACAAAATCTTTAAAATTTCCACAATACGTCGTCATGAAAATACTTAACCATGCTTGTATTTAGAGGATACTATGTTCACAAATGATGAGGATTCTAAATATTATCAATCAATCAGGCGGATCTTTCACAGTAACTCGATCTTAGTCGGATCTGGACCAAATTTCATATCATTATATTGTAAGATGATTAGGAAGAAAAATAAATCAGAATTATTTTTGACGCGAAAACGTCTTTCCGTTCGTTACAGTGATAGTCGGTCGAACTTTTTGGTGTGACAAACTACCGTCAGAATGAATCACTAATAACTACGAGACTAATAATGCGAAAAGAATGGATGACCCCACAACGGATAGATAATATCTGTAACAGTTTGTCACATAGTACTTTTTTGCCTCTGACGTCATTATACCATTGTAGGCGGATGCGCATGATTGTTACGAATTAGCTTTATGTAAGTTTATAAATAAGTGTAGCGTGGAAACGCTTTTAGCTAGGTGGTTGATTATGGTGTTATTTTAAAGAGCTTGAGGGGTATTACTAGGACCCAAAGTGAGACAATAAAAGTATTTAGCAGAATATAAGTAAAAATCGGTATTAAATTGAAAATTTCAAACTCCGCATGATTTTTGATTATAACATGCAGAGTTTTCTTTCGAATTGCACGAAGATTACAGAATACGTGACAATACGTAAAAGAAATATTGTAAAATTTGAGTTAAAAAAGTTGAATACAAAAATTTGAATATTACGGGAAATATGAGCATTTGCAGTAAATAATATTTTAATGCTCACACACGAAAGGTAGTTCTATATACTATCAACAGATGGCGACATCAAAAGCTACTCTAAATAAAACATAATAAAGTCACAGTTCGGGTCAGCGCCGTAGAGTTTTCGTGAAAACGTCGGAATAAAATCATAAAACAAGTATTTCTTATTAATATGTAAATATTGTATTAAAGAGATTGAAAATTAAATTACATATTAATAAGAAACACTTGTTTTATGATTTTATCCCGACGTTTTCACGAAAACTCTACGGCGAGGACCCGAACTGTGACTTTATTATGTTTTAATTCGCTATATTATTCACTAATTGCTCCATATAGAAATCTAATAAAATAATATCCATAGGGAGCGAAACTGAGTGTTTTTCTTTCTCGCTGTCTTGAATTTAAAATTTGGAAAAATAATTTCAGATGTTATCCTGGGGATTCAGAACATATTCGTAAATTTTGTGCTTTTCATGTTAATTTAAAATTTTATTCTTTGCAACTATAAAGAAACTGTGAATTGTTGAGAGAATTTGAAATGTAAACAAAGGTGAATTTGAAACTGTTGATAATTTGAATTTAATGATTAAATATGGGACAGAGCGTAATTACAAGTGCAGAAGATAGAATTTCTATATCGTTATCATATAGAAAAAAATTATTTTCTGGATATTACAATCTAATACTGGATGGTGACTTAAAGAGAAACAATTAGAAAATTTATAATTGAAAAATCAATTCATAACGAGAGATCCATCGTCTGAAGTCGTTACGTAACCATTACGTTTACTTTTATTTTTAAAAAGAACAAATATCCTGTTGTAGCGGTTACAATTCACTGCCTTCTCCTTTTTATGGTAGATGGCGCTACTAGAGCCATCCGGTTTTTTCCCATGATGCCTCTCTCTTTTTCTTTTACTGTGTACTTGTCTTGTGTTGTTGTTCCCTGTCTTGCGTCTTGTACCTTTTAATGTACTGTATCGTGGAACTTAGCCATCTAATAAAAATGGTTCCTGAAATTGAGTTAATTCTTCAACAGCGACATTCCATATAAACATGAGTATCGTTCCTCTACACTGAAATTTTAATTAATTTTCTATTTCCGCTGTGGCATCATAAAAGTCTCTAAACATCCATTAAAAGATAGCGAAGAAAAATAACATAAACAAATAAAATTAATTCCATTTATATTCCTGAAGAAGCCGGTTATATACCCATTCCAAAGATACCAGAAGAAGAAAATTATTTTTTTCTTGTCCAATAATTCAAAATATGTTTCCAAAATCAACCCTTTTCTGGAAAAGATGAAATTATCGTCAAACTCATCTATATATCGTTAATCGTTATTCTGAAAGGGCAATAACGTTGTCTTCAGAAACAGTTTTATGGCAAATCAATGCGGCTTCATCGACTTCCCTAAGGGACCTTTGACTGCATCTTGAGTTGATTACAAGACTTCTGAGTGCTAAGGAATTTGATAAATTAATTTCGTCGTTGGATAATTCAAAAACAAGTAATTAATGATCGTTAACTACGTAACCAATAATGACTCTTTGGACTTTTCCTTAAGAAATCTACAATCCATAAGACGAAGATCGATCACTCTCAACACAATTTTTTGTTTCTTTTCAGATCTTACACGATAATATCTGATGATTTCTATAGAAATTATCTTTCTTGGATGTTATTGAGGTCATTCCATGTGTTTTGAAAACTTCAAAGCTGCTTCAGGTCATAAACGCCGCTAAATTATTGGTCTCCGATTAATTTGTGTTAAAAATAATAATTTCCATACTTCTGTTTTCAATGGCCGTCATTAACCCTTTAAGGTTCACTGGTTTCGCAGTGAAACCACACATTGAGTATTTTTAATGGGCATGGGCAAAGCGTAGAGTCATTAATTTTCGTTCATAAGTGCCAGTTATATACGCCAACTTATATAAAAATTCCAGTTCAAGACTGTTAGTATTCAGAAAGGTATCAACATTGAAAGAGCTAAATTTCTAAGAGAAACAAAATGATGAGGGTTCTTGCACAAATTGATATTTATTAAAACTGAATCTGCGAAACTAATATTGAATTTTATGAATGTTGAATATCATGAATACTCATGAATACTTATAAATTAAATATATAATTTAAATTGTATTTCGATGATAACTTATTCGTAGGAAAAATAGACCGATACCGTTCATTGGTTTCTCTGTGAAACCACACATTTCTTGAAATTAAAAACTGCCATTTTTTTTCTTTTACATATTTATGATCAGCTACATGTCTAACACTCATTTTTGAAATAAATTTAGCAATTTTCAAAACGAAACATGTAGTGAAATGTAAAGGGATAATGTTAAAATATAATTTATTCTATCTTTTGAAATGACACCGTTTCTTCCTTCGAATATTCTATATTTATACGATTATATACTTTTTAACTTTCAAATTCTTGAGAAAATTATGTTACTAGGGTTTTGAGTTTAAAAATACGTATATTATGATAGTCTTTTGAAAGGAATTGTAACCAAAATTTTAACCAAACGATTTCGCTAATTACAATCGTACCACTTGGAATTTAGCTGTTTTAAATAAAAAGAATTAAGCAAACTCAAAGTCTCAAAGAATATAGAATTCCACGCTTTGTGTACTAAACAACGAATTGGTTTGAAATTGGCGCTTAATACAGTATCCAAATGAATTTAGCGATTGCGTAAATCGGAGGGAATCGGTCCATTTGGAATTCAGCCGTTTTAAATAAAAATAATTAAACAAACTCGAAGCCTCGAAGAATATATAATTCCTCGCTTTGTGTACTAAAGAACGAATTGGTCCGAACATGGCGCTTAATACAGTATCCAAATGAATTTGGCGTTAGTTTAAATCGGAGGGTTACCGGAAAACGATCTGTGAATCCAAAATAAACAAAACAGAAAACTCGTCCATTCTTCTCCTAGTGGGTCAGTTAAGGCTCTAAAACCACAGAACTGAGCTGGCTCTTCTGGGGATTGAATGAATGAACTATAATATAGATCAACCTATATTAACAGATTACAGTGTTCAGTTTTCTATCCTCCATACAGGAGTGCTGTTTCGACATGAGAAATCTCACTGTTCAGAGAATTAAGCCTCATGTTATTTAATCATTTCAATGGTCGTATAACTTGGTTTTCATTAAATCCTTTTTAGTAGTATAAGTTCTATAAAATGAATTACCTCTCATTTTATTCATGAAATCTTCATACACATAAAAAAAATCAAAGATGTTTAAAACTAAATTCAGTTTAAACATACTAGTTACTTTTGAAAGCAACAAGATCGCGTCTGCAGTTTTTTTAAACGTTTCTAAGGTAAGATAACGTTTTCATCTGATATCTATGTTTTTAAAATGGACTAACTATTTGACAGTGGCAGAGATACAATGTTAACATTTGAATTTTTCCATGAGAAATCTAAACTTCATTTTAAAGGATCGCAAAATTTCAGAAGCAGAATAAATTTACAAACGAACTAAACTTGCTCATCCAAAAAAAATGTAGATCCAGTCTTGTTTCAGAAATAACAGCAATATCCATGTCCCAGTTCCTTGCATTTGGCTTTAAAGTCACCATTTAGCGATGCATATTTTGGGTAGGAGACAATGGAGGCTCAGTGCACCCGTTTTATGATTCTATCTGTTCGCGTAAAATGTTCAGTTTTTAGCGTAAAATTTCCATTTATTTTTTTCCCTTACCTAGGAAACCGTAAACAGGGAAAGATGTTTTAAAGTTATAAAAAAGAAACATAAACACGCGGTGTTGTTTCACGGATGGATTTTTGTCTTCGCATTTTTAGCGGTGATTATTTGATATTATGAAAAAAAATGACTAAAAATTCTTTATTTTTTTCCCCTTAGATACCTTGAAAATGTTCTTTTTTTCTGTATTTATATTTTAGTTCTTACATAGTGGAAGTAAGCTCGTTTCATTCTAAAATTTAAGTATAATAAAATGGTTTAATAATTTTAAGTGGGAGTTATCGTGCTTCGTAAACACGGGATTTGACATTTTTCTTTCGCATGAAAAGATAGATGCATGTGCATCCAAAACTCTAAGAAAAATAACTTATAATTCAAGTACTGCATCCTTAATATGAAGATATGTATTTGTTATGTAAACAGTTGTGAGAGCAAATGCTCTCAAAATTGCTGCAATCGCTAACATGTAAAAAACATAAGTAAAATTTAATTCTTTATATCAATCACATTTTAAATATATTTCAAGTAGTCCGAGTTTCGCAAAAATGTTTTTAGGTATAATTGTTTGGAGATGACTCAAATATCAATTCTTTTTCATTTGCATCAACGTCCTTAGAACATCGTTATTTTTAACCCTATAAGCGGTCGGTTATATTGCTCTAATAGCTTTAAAATCATATAACTTAGCTTTTAAAGTGCGTAATTGGTTCTATATTGTATTTATTGAAGTACCTGAAATCTTCAGAATTTTTTTACCCATGTTAGTTTAAGAAATTATACATTTAATCAAGAATTATTTGCTTTTCAGTTGAACATGGAAAACGGGAAAATATGGCTCAAACGCTTAGAGGGTTAATATTGTCACGAAAAAGAAAATAGAAAAAATTGGACAATCAAAGTGGATATTAAGCAGTTCTCATGCTACAAAAGCAATAAAAATATTACAATTTGGAATTTATCTATTTTTATTATTTATTTTTTTATTAATTTTCATCTTAAGTATTTTGCAAACAAAGATTTGTTTTATTCTCTTTTCATTTAATGAGATTCCTGTTTCATCTTCCTTGTCCATGGTTTTGAGTAGCCTCGTTAAATAAAGATATAAACACGTATTAAGGTAAGTTTAAACTGTGAAAGAATTAAAAATAACAAAATAATAAAAAACAACGATGAGGAATAAGAATCTGGTGGATGACGTCATCAGAGGCCATTCATCCAAGCAGATTAAAAACCAGAATAGCTTTTCTGTAGAGGAAAAAGAATTTAAGGTCTAAATTTAATAACAATTCTTTTCTAAGGCCTGAACCCACTCCGGAATAGATTGGAAAGTAAAACATTTATCCACAAAGAAGAAATTCAAAACAGTCTTTTAAACAAAGTCTGAAAAGAAGGACTTCAAATTTCTTGCCTCTTACTTAAGATGTGGAATGGAAGAAAAGAAAGAACGCCGTTACAAAAGTGAACTTTGAATATAGGTGTGCGCACCTATCTCTATCTAGTGAGAGATACACTAACTAACTTTTTTTGTTGATTTTTCATCTACAGAAAACCTATTCCGGTTTTGAATCTGCATGAATGAATGGTCTCTGATGACGGCATCCACCAGATTCTTATTCCCCATCGTTGTTTGTTATTGTTTTTGTATTTTTAACTCTTCCACAGTTAAAACTTATCTTAATTCGTATTTGTATCTTTGTACTTTGCAATTATTCCTGGATAATGCTGCACTTCCGCTCAGCAATGAAATTGCTGTTATTATTGTTTATTTTGTCTTTTTAAATATTCATTTAAATAAAATCTTTTTAACCTTTCAACTATTTCGCGTTTATTTGTTTCTCAGTGAAACAAACATAGAGCATTTTTTTTACTGCGCATGGGCGAAACACAGCGTAATTTGCCTTTCATAACTCAAGAACCAGATATATGGGCCAACTTATATAAAAATTCCAGTTCAATACTGTCAGTATTTACAAAGATACAGGCACTGCAAGAGGTAAAATTGCTTCTGTTCTCTAAGAGCAGCAAAATGATGAGGGTTCAAGACCGTTAGTATAGAGAAAGATGTCAACATTGAAATAGCTAAATTTCTTTCGATCTCCAAGAGAAACAAAATGATGAGGGTTCTTGCACAAATTGATATTTTTTAAAACTGAATCTTCGAAAGTAATATTAAATTTTATGAAGAATGAATATCTTGAATACTCACGTATGCTTATAAATTAAATTGCATTTCGATGATAACTTATTCGGAGGAAAAATAGCCCGTTACCGTTCATTGGTTTCACTGTGAAACTACAAATTTCTTGAAAATAAAAAATGCTAATTTTTTTTTCCTTTACATATTTATGATCAGCTACATGTGTAATACCCATTTTTGAAATAAATTTAGTAACTTTCAAAGTGAAACGTGTAGTAAACATGAAAGGGATAACTTAAACAGTTTTTAGAAGTTATTTTTCATGTATATTAGTTTACAGATAACGGAACAATAACCAGGATCAGAAAGAAAGATTTTGAATTTAAAATAGTCACGAGTTTGAAAATAACAAGAATTTGAATAGGGAAATTGGGCATTATACAAATGTTACAAATGTTATAATACAAATGTCTGATACAAATGTTAGAATTTTAAATTTATTAACGTATCATTTATTTTATCTATCATACCCATATTTACCTTTGTAAAATGATGATACTTTAATAATTAAAATTTGATTTTCAAGTCATAATGCAATTTTGTGTGAATTTTTGGAAGCTATGTTTTTTGTCCTTTTTATCCACTTCTTCTAATTAATTTGCATTATTTACTTTGTTGTATAACTTATTTTTCTTCTTTACTTTAACACTTTCTAAATGAAATTCATGGATTTTTAAATGCTATTTTTAATGCTGGCGTAAGTTCTCACCACATTTTCCGATGTAAAAAAAGCTTAGACGTTCCAATTTTTTATCTGAAATCGTAAGGAAGTGTTTTGACTTGGTAATTAATTATTAATTAATTAAATTAAAAAATAACGCCATATAATAATCGAAATGAATTTCTTTTCTTAAAGTAATCTCACTTCCAAAGTTATTTTATTATACCACTACTAGAAAAAAATGGTCCTTCAAAGGGTTAACTTTTTGATGTCAAACCGCTTTCCGCTCGTTACAGCGATAGTCGGCCCAACTTTCTTACGCGAAAAAATACCGTCAAATTTGAATCGCTAATAACTACAAGACTAATAATGCGAAAAGAATGGTTGGACACACAACGGATAGATCATATCTGTAAGAGTTTGTCGCATAGTTTTTGTTTTGCCTGTGACGTCATCGTACCACTGTAGGTGTATGCGCGTGATTGTTATGAATTAGCTTTATGCAAGATTATACATAAGTATAGCGTGGAAACGCGTTTAGCTAGGAGGTTGATTCTGGTGTGATTTTAAAGAGCTTGAGGAGTATTAGTAGGACCCAAATTGAGATAACAAAAATATTTATCAGAATATAAGTAAAAATGGTTATTAAATTGAAGATTTCAAACTCAGCATGTTTCTTGACTATAACATGCAGAAATTTCTTCCAAATTGTACGAAACTTACAGAATACTTGACAATACGTAAAAGAAACATTCTAGTAAAATTTGAATTCAAAAATTTGAATATTTCTAGAAATATGATCATTTCTAGTAAATAATGTTTTACTGCGCATAGGCGAAATGCAGTTTTATAAACTGTCAACAGATGGCGCCATCAAACGCTACTCTAAATAAAACATAAGAAAGGCGCAGTTCGGGACCGCGCCGTAGATGTTTCGTTAAAACGTCGGGATAAAATCATAAAACAAGTATTTCGTATTAATATGTAATTTAATTATCAATCTCTTTAATACAATATTTACACAGAGTAGTATAATGGTTACAGAATAGATAAATCACAAGTTTATCGCATTTAGCAAGGGTGTGTGGTTGCTTGTGGTTTATCCATTTTGTAATCATTATATTACTCTGTGCAAATATTATAATACAGAGATTGATAATTAAATTACATATTAATACGAAACACTTGTTTTATGATTTTATCCCGACGTTTTCACGAAAAATCTACGGCGCGGATCCGAACTGCGCCTTTCTTATGTTTTTTAAAAAGGAATTGTTTCGTAAACGGATAAAATTGTTTTGTCTACTTACTTGTATAAGCCTCGTGTTGAGCATTCGTAGTGCACTCATGTTCAATAATAAGTAAATAATATTTTCTGACAACAATTTGTTTTATTTTGTTCATTTTATCATTATTTTATCATTTATTATTTAAATGACCTTGTTACTTTGTTAAATAAAACTGTTTAACAGAAAACCACTTATATTTATTTCCATGTAACAAGATTTTACAAAGAAAATAATGAAAATGAAAGCACTCATTGAAAAATCTTTAAATTTAACCTAAATGCTGCGAATTCAACTGATTAGAACTCTGCAAATTATGTTGTCAAATTAAATTTTTGTTAAATCAAGGTCTTTGGAATTTTTTCACTCTCTATATCATGTATGGTTATGGAAATTAATTGTGGTCTTTAAAATAAGATTTTTTCACTTGCAATTTTATTCTATAGTCATTACTAATTAAGTATGAATTGTTCTGTGGTTCATATTTATTTAATTAAAAAAGTAGGAAATTTTTAAAATGCAAATAAATTTACTATCAAATAATATTTCAACGTTATGTATGTGTCGTATTGAGAATTTTAATATCAGGAAATGAATCAGCTTAGGGCTGTAATGCTATTTCTACGCAAAGTGTTGTCATTCGTATTCAAAATATTGAGTTTGAAGCTTTTTTTATTTAATTTTACAACTTCTCCAATATTACCTCTGCCTAACTTTAGGTGTACGATTTGCCATTTTCTCCCAAATTAAGAATATGGTAAAGTCGGATTTGAGGAAATGCGAAGATTGTTAGAAGATATGTGTAATTGCCTCGTCTCTTAATTGAAAATGGAAAATTAGGATTCGATATTCGATTTCTTTTCTCGAACAAGTATATTTACAAACCAGAAAGGAATCGCATTGTTCCTTTTTCTGTTTAGCTTAACATTGCTTTTCTCACCCGCCATTAATGCATGATAGAAACTATGAAAATTGATGGAAATAATCATTTTACGACAGCCAGACAGTTTAACGACAGCCAGACAAATAATAATTTACGATATAGCAAAAGACAGTTTGGAAAAAAACCGGCAAATTACCTTCAGCAATATTTTGTGACATGTACTTGGTGTAAAGAGACGCAAAGAAAAACAGGTGTATTTACTTTTAAAACTAAATATGTAATATAAAACCATCGAATTTAGTTTTATTATGTCTTCAAATCTTTCGGGATACTGGATTCCTTGATTTTTAAAAAAAATCGGACTTCTAAGTTTTTGAGAAGAATTGGCAAATCGAACAACTTATGTTGGACGGAGGGGCATATTTCTTTATTTTTCTGAACAATTGCATAGATCAGAAACATCTATGGCAGTGTATAAGATTTCAACCGAAAAGTCTTTTTTCAGAAGTGTCTGGATTTAGGATCAAAATTTATTTAAAAGGAAAATGTTTGCGTATTACGGACTACTAATTTTGCGAAATTTTTATAATATCAAAATAATTACAAAAGCATCTTATCACTTTATGGTAACCGTAAAGCAATTTAGCGCATAATCATATTTTTTATTAATAGTATTTTTAAAAAGAGTAGTAGGAAGAATAAATTGTTGAAACCAAGTAAGTGTGAGAAGTTATTTTTAGATACAATTTTCAAATCAAATGTAAGGAAATTGAACAAAAAAAAATCCATTTTGAATTGATTTTTAAATTTGAGCAGATAAATGAACAATTGTCAGTGCCCACTTCCAGTTCGTCTGAAGCTCACTATTTGATCAGAAATTTCACAGAATTGTGAATCTTCAAAATTCTTCGTTGAGTATGTAAAAAGGAATAAATAACTTCAGAATCAGAGTATGTGTTCGAGCAATGACATATTAGCTCTTGCTAACTGAAATTGACTGAATTCAATATGCATTTTATGATTTTTGTTAAGATTATCTGGACATTAAATTATAAAATGAAATACGTTCAGTTAAAATATAAAATGAAAAATGTTCAAATAAAATTTCGTATTAGGAATAGACCATAAAATAAAAATAATTGTTTTTATTATTTATTTATTTTTGGTTCTGAATATAAAATCGGAATTCAAAAATTCGTTTCATGAATCCCATACATTTCATCGCATTTTTTACCATTTTTACTGGAACTTCAGACAAAAACATATCGGGAAGCTCTGCTCGTTTTAAACATTTTGTTGGCAACGTATATTTAAACCTCTAAATTGTCACCGTAAAGGAAATATACTGAGGGCTTCTTCTGTAAGTTTGCATATTTAATAACTTCTCATAAGAAAATGCGTTCATTCAATTTTAAGAAAGAGAGAAATTTTAAAGATTTTTAAAATAATTAATTAATATAGGTCTACCGATGAGATAGAAATAAATTAACCGAAAACGTGTGAAAAAGTGTTATTAAAATATTTATGAATCGTATGAAATATAAAATACAGAAAAACTTTATCTTTTTATTACAGAGAATAAAGTGTTTGAAATTTATTGCCGAGTTTAAAAAATTAATAAAACATTATAAATAACATTATTATTTCGAATTAAAAACATTGTAAGAGTTTGCATATCAATATGAAAAACATTGTATAAATAGGAAGAACATAATATAAAAAATTTAATTATTAGAAGTCATTTAATGTTAGATTTAGAAAATTAACTTGAACGCAATTTAATTTTCATTGTGTTTAATTATTAAACATAGTTCTCTTTTCTTTAAAGTAAAAATGAATTCTTATTTACTAAACAATTTTATTGTTTTATTCTTTAATAAAATATGCATATTAATGCTTCGCCTGTGAACGCAATTTAATAAAGTTTTTTTGAGAATTAATCTATGATGAATTAATCAAAACTACATTTTTATACATCATTTTTATGCATTATTATTAAATTTCGTTTCGTTGCATATTTTATAAATTTAATAAACTGGACTTAAATTATATATTCGTTGCTTCGTTATCTTCAAGAAACGAAATCTAATATTTCTAAATGAATTATATATTATACGATGTTTCACTTTCTATCATCTTTTTAAACTCAATAATCATGATTTTAAGAATCTGTAAGGAACTACAGCAGACAAAGGTTTAAGTTTGAGAAAATGCAGTCTACTATTCATTAACTATAAATCTTTGAAATCCAATCTACATATGAAGTCGTGAACATCTACGTAGTTTTATTTATTTAACTGAATTTGCTTGTCTTTGCATTCCTTTATTAAGCCCCGAAATATATAATATGTTGAGAAGAAAGTAATAATTAAATGCTTTTTCTTAAAAATCGTTTAAACCTTCTGAAACAAATAATTGCAACAATGTTGCAATCATTGAATATGATTGCAGTTATAAAATTTCTGCAGGAAAACATTTATTAATATTTGTATGCAAGAATAATAATAAAATGACTTCTCTTATTTGGGTAAACTGAAGTTTAATTTGATAGTTTAACCCTCTGATTCCTAAGGCCATTTTAATAAAGGGACCTCAAAATACGAGGACATCCGAGCTCCTCTATCAAAGATAAGGGAAATTCACTCCCCCCCAAAAAAATCACAATGTCAGCTGTCATTGTCCGAATTGTAAGAAAACTCCCCTCTTCCCCAAACACATCTGGGCTAGCCACTCTAACGAAGAAAGCACACGCTCCATGGGTGTGAAATCAATCACACTTAACGAAAGGGGGTGGGAATTTTAGAGTGACATTCGGACATTTCGGGCGGCTATCGTGTTTTACTTGAAGGGACGTATGGGACGGTCCCGTATCGATAGTCTCTTACGGTCCTTTGCCAAATTTGGACCAGGGTTAAAATCCTGTGGTTTTTATTTTCTTAAACCCTAACTCTACCATTATGCCATCACGACTCTTTATTTAACAAGTAACAAGATTTGTCAAGACCAAAGAAAAAGAAATAAAATACTACATTAAATATAATAAAAAAATTAAAATTAAAAAAAACCTTCACCACAAAACGAATGGAAAATAAATTAGTAATAAACTGAGAATTCCAATATTTATTTATGTTTAATTGCACGAGAGCTATAAAAATGCCGATTTGGGTTGTTCGCATTCTTGTTATGGTAATGCGCATGATAGCGTCAATGACGGCTTATCTGCATGATTCTTTGTAGAGAAAAAATACAACGCAATATTTTTATTATCATGCTGTAAATAAGATGCAGCAATCATAGCTTAATGTATAATTCGATGATTTATTAGAATCATAAATTAGCCAGTAGTAGGAAAATAAGAAATGTATATAATCTTTATTTTTTCCATTATATACAGAAACGGAACTCGTTGTCCATTCTGATCCTGATTCCGGAAAGAAAACCCAACAGCTGATCGTTTAAACCATCCATTAATTACTAACTAGACTTCCAAGAAAGAAAGAAACAAAACACTTTCACCGTTTGAAAAATAGCTTTTGCATAAATAATAAGCATTGCTTTTAAGTCTTAGTACTACTATACTTTAACTCCTTCTTTTATCTTATGATGGAAAGAATGTGTTTTATTTACTTAAAGCACCGAAATCTTTATAACGTGGAAAAAAATAAGGCACAAAGAGGCCACTATTTTTGTTTCCAAAAACAAAGAAGATGAAAAAGTTTCAAAAATAGCAACTTTAGATGAAGAAAAATAAATCTTTTCCATTTTGCAAAATCCAGTTTGCTAAGTGTTTTATATTCGGAAGAAAGTAAGGGTAGGCGCAAGTGTCAAAGTTCTTGAAGAAGTTTAACGGCTTACATGCAATTACAAAGGGCCTTTTATTGTTTCTTTCGCTGTTCGAGAAGACAGAAAAAAATATACATGGACCATAAAATGTGAATTCTTAAAATTTCTTACGTAAATCGATTGGCAGCGGACATAAGAAAAATTCTTCTAGAATCTAAAATGTTGGTATACACCTGTCTTTTATGACTATGTACTGCTTTTTACTTCACGGCATTTCTTCCTTACTCTTAAGTTCCCTGCTTTGCTTGGAATGAAGAAAACTTCGAGTTTACTTACAAAATAAATCACAGAATAATCGAAGAATTGAAATATGTAAAAATTATCTGTATTATTTGAATAAAATGTTTGATGCTGAGTCAAAAGTAGTCATGGTCCATAATACAAATGGCAGCTAAATGCTTGTAAAACACAAATACGAGTACTTTATTAAAAAAAACTTTGATGGGAAATAAATTGTCACGCCTTGTATTGACAGGAAATCATCTTACAAAGGAAATGTATGGAAAACTAACATTCTAAAAAGGGCTTTTATCTAATCGACAGTAAATTCATTTTCTTTTTACCATGAGATTTATTGATATTTTATCTGGATAGGAGTATTCAGCAATACACACACACACCTACAATAATTTCTATCCAGCAGGACTGTCATCTAATAGGGTAATCGGGCGGTATCCGAAAGACATTGTTGATCCTAGGGCGCCTTCAAATTCAGTATACTGAGTATTCAGTAATCCATCCACACATTTACAATAATTTCTATCCAGCAGAACTGTCCTATCTAATAGGGTAATCGGGCGGTATCCCAAAGACACTGTTGATCCTAGGGCGCCTTCAAATTTATTATACTGATTTGAATTTGTTTTCGAGCAAAAAATATTTAATTACCTTTTTAAAACTGAACAATATTAAAATACAAACAATCAAAGTCTGATGTGATTTTACAGTCTTAATCGGAGGAATCATCAATACTGATTGCCCCGGTCTTACGCCACTTTGAGTACCCGGTATTACCCCGAGTGCAGAGGTTATAATGAACGAAATGGAACCGCTCAATTATTGGAGTACATGCTTATTGCTTGATAGGGTGTGAATCCTTAGTGAACGTATAATAAGCTGGATTATAAATAGAGGTTTTATAACTGTAATGATTATTAAGTAATCATAGTTCAAAATCAAACTAACATTAGAAAGCTGACGTCTTAAAAGAAATAAACCTTCACAGAATCAGTGAATTCAACAACTACAAAACGTCACTATGACTTTTCCTTTTTCTTGACTAGCAGGGCGTAATTCAGTTTCTGTCTTCTAGATAGAAAAAATAATAGCGCCAGAAGCAAGGACACCCGATTTTACCCCTCTCTCTTGGATTAAGATATCCAAAAATAACAGTTTATATTGAATACAACAAGTGATTAGCAATGAAAGTGATACACCACTAGGAAGCGTATATCCGCAAGGTTTTACATCTAAGTTTTCTCTTTAGATGGCGCGCATTTTACATATTTAGACAGCTGCTTTCGGCTGCCTTTCGCAGCTGTCGCATACTGACTGCAGGTGAAAACTCCTTCTTTGTTTCTCAGGTCTCCCACTGTTGAACTTTATTAAATTGAGTGTGAATCAAGGGAAAGTCTCTAACTTTGAAGCTTTGAAACAGTGAATCTCTTGAGTACACTCACTCGTTTTTGGAGCATTAACACCCATGCGGGGTCACTTTAACCCCAAATATTTAGACAGTTAATCCTTCCTTCATTGGTTCTTTTAACAAAGGAAAAGTTGTCTTAAATATTCCATAAATTTTTCATGTTTATAAGCGGTATTTCAGATATAAATCAACAAGAATAAAAAAGTTTAACTTGCCTCCGTTTCTCTGCAAGTTGTCTGTATTAATTACTTTTTTAACCATTTAATTTATATGTGATGCATTGGTCATAAAATGATTTTTTCTGCATAAAAATATTTAAATTAATAAGAAACGGATATTTTACACATAATTGACATTTTCAGTCTAACTCATAACGTTCTCCCACCTGGGATCCCCACGAGCACATAGATCAGAAGCAGCCAGAAAGTAAGTGAGTATAATAATTTTGTTCGTGAGGAAGTCCATCCCGTCAGGACTTCCTGCGGGATGGGTTGGGACGTGTCTGGTAATGGCTATTAGGATTCCACCCTCTTTTTCCATATAAAAGTCGCGTCGATTTCCAAACGTTATTCAAATCTATCCGGATGCTTAGTGAGGGCAGAGTAACTCAACTTCTGATGCCCATAAAGCTGGACATTCGCGGCCATTCCAATTTTCAGCCCATCCATTTAGGTGGGTTATCTATTGAGGCTCCATGCAAACCACTTATACATCTACCCGCATCCTTGATAATGGTGATGATACCCATAAAGATAGACAATCACGGTGAGACCACTCCACGCAAATGGCGTGGTAGAACTTCCCGCCATTCCAATTTCTAGCCCATCCATTTAGGTGGGTCATTCATTAAGGGTCCATGCAAACTACACTACCGGTAACTCCTCTCCCCTAGGGCTACTGCGCTTCCTCCTCCCGTTTTCTCGATGGAGTCTCACTTCCCCTCCCCCACGGGTCTATATTTTGTGGTTTTCGCCTTTGTGAGAGAGCCTGGATCCCCTTCCCCTCGGTCGCATTTCAGTTTTATAACCCAACGCTTCAAATAGTTTACGGACAAAGATGAAAATCCAAACTTTTCGACCGTACTACGCCAATTCTCATCGAATTTTCGTATCGACGACGGGTTTTGGAGAGACGCGACAGAAATTGGGTGGAGAGGTCTCACCATGAATGTTCAGCTTGATGTTTATTGAACATAGAACACTAGCTCACACATGGGGTAAATATGACTCCAAACACCCATTAAAATTGGGCCACCTGGCTTTTTGAGAACCTTTTGCTCTTATTCATGCCTTCTTAGCTACCCATGAAGGTACATAAAGTGACAACTACAGGTTACGATAATTTCCAAGCATTTTTAACAACGAAGAAATAGGGGGGTGTTGAAAAGACCCCACGCGTTTTCTTAGGGGTTAATTACATTGCAAAAACTACTAAGCCCTTGGGATATATAGATTGCCATTTTGAAATCTTCAAATCGATAAATGGTTCGCCCATACAACTTTGTTAATCTGCAAAGAAACATAAAGATTTTTATTTATTTAAAGAATGGAACACTAAAGAGTTAACTCCATTTACAGAGTGCAATGAACAACAAACACATAAAGAACAAAAGCCACATTGAGTGAATCATAGGGATATTAAAAAACGCAATAGAAATAAAAGTTGAATGCAGAGAATATAAAAGTTCAAAACACAAAATCATAAAAATTTTGCAAACGCTTAAATAATTTAAAACGAAAACACATAATTACAAAACATCAAAAGACACACTAGGATTCTAAAAGTCGTATACTGTCATATTAATATCATAAAAACACATTCATTTTTTTAAAAAAATTTAAAACATTAAATTAAAAGACTATTTCAAAAAAGCAGGGATTAAAAAGTTAAACATACACAAGCAAATAAATATATATAAGGTCTTTAAACTACTAAAATTTATAATGTATCATCTATAGTTATCTTTGTATAATATATTACTTTTGGATACCTTTATACTTGACACCGACTGCAATGAAAACATTTGATATCTCTACGC
This sequence comes from Araneus ventricosus, assembly GCA_013235015.1. Taxonomy (NCBI): domain Eukaryota; kingdom Metazoa; phylum Arthropoda; class Arachnida; order Araneae; family Araneidae; genus Araneus; species Araneus ventricosus. The sequence goes on from BGPR01005672.1 coordinate 39,115, forward strand.
ATTACTTAAAAGAAATCAGTACTTACATCAATGTAAAGATGGATGTAATATCCATCTTATACACAGTGCGGATACTTCTACTTTACAGCACGGACACATTTTCATTCAATTGCGTATGCATGCAGCTGAAAAATGACTTGTTTTTATTTAGTGCTATGCCTTATGCACAATTTTAAAGAAAGTATGGTTAGCACAGTTAGTTTAAATCTTATTATTACACGTCCCGACTGAGTGTTGTTCGCAACATGGCCATCACAATAAAACTTACCCTAAATACGACCATATATTTACTGTTGCTGCTGTCGGTATGTTTATAACCGAAAATGCAACATTCGCAATGCAATTTTACGCAACAAAATGGTAACTCTAAAATAAATACTTAATTAGCCGTTAGCTGCAATTTTCAAATAATTAAATCATTTTCATAAAATCAAAAGAATATCAATCCTAATGTACGGATTATAATTGCAAAAAATATACATAATATATACAGTTATAATTAATTATATTGAATATAATTTAATTTACGATATACAGTACAATTAAAGAGATAAGTGTTTTCTTCTAATGACTTTAATTAGACACTAGAAGAGAATAATTTAATAGTTGTCTATTAATGTAATTATTACATTAACTTATTTTAAGGTGCCTTAATTGAGAACCCTTAAATATATAACCATAAGTATTTATAAAATACATTATCAATGCCGTTGATGATATTTAATGTTAAGCTTTCAAAATTTAAGAAAAGTTCATTAAATTTTCTTGGAATTATTTTTTATTAAATCTCGTCATAAAATTTTGGTAGCCTTAATTAGAAAAAATAGTCATGTGATAACGAAGCAAAAATATTTTTCATTTGCTTTCAAAGATGCATTTAATAGAAGCAACCACGTATGGAATTAAATTTCATTTATTGGGGAGAGTAAGTTGCTTCTAAATTTTTAAGCGATTCATTTCAATCTCACAGTTAACGGATGCAATAACTTAATTTATGAAATAATTATCTTTATAAAGAATAATAATCCAACTTTTGCTATCTATTCTTTTTACTTCATGATTAAATAAAGATTTATATTTGAAATATTTACAGTTATATAACTGAAGTGTTTTAGGAAAAAATCTTTCATAAGAAAACAAAAAGACTTTTCTCTTACATTTTCTTTATGTTCAGGCGATAATAGCTATTGGTCGTGTCCGCAGCTTTGGTCCCTCCAGGAGCATAGTGGAGCAGATGGATTTTTGGGTATGGATTTATTCGGATGGATTTTTTTACGAGAAATAAATAAGAAAAATTATGAAATCATCCTTAAAACAGCGCAATTTTTCGCAGCACTTCTTATTTTGTGACTACACCGCTAGTTCCCTCTAGTGTGAGAACTAAAAGAGAGGGAACCAGCTAAGATGTCGTCCTAGTCGTATTATCACGGCTCGAAATTACTAGGACCAACGAAAAAAATTGCAAGATATTTGAGCCTCTAGTACAGGGGTTCCCAATCTTTTTTCCCTCGCGTACCACTTGATTATTCTTTTGGGGATTTTCGAGCATCCCCCTGCTATC
>BGPR01005672.1:55253-90476 GCA_013235015.1 Araneus ventricosus
AAAATATATACGCTGTATTTACGACACAAAAGAGTAAACATTTTTATCTCATCGTCTTAGATATCCGTCTGTTGTTTCTTTTTCTCAACTTTTGGTTGATATCTCTTTGATAGTGATTCTCCGTATCGGCCTAAACCCTTTATCAGATACATCTCTACACGTTCCTACGTGCAGAAAGAAAACATGAAGCTCCCGGATTTTGCTTCAAGAGAAAGTGATAAAACGATCCGTTGTTAGAGGCACAATCCTATAGAGAAGACCTTGCTTCTTTTTCTCTTACTATTCTTAAAGGTGATTGCTGTCTTAAATGATAATTTGTAACATCCTGCTTCACTTTAGCGGGGAGAGGGATGAGGTGCAAAGCGAATCATTAGGAGATAAAATAAAAGTTTTTGGAGAGAAACAAAACAAAACTTTTTGAAGTTTCAGAGAATTGAAGATAAGTCCTATTTAAAAAACAGCGTTTTTGTTCTTTCTAATGTCGATAAATTATTGGATGGATTGTTGAACAAGAATTCATGTTAAGGGCTTTATTTGGTCTGATGATTCTAATTAAATTATGTATATTAATAACAAATATATTATTTGTTTTCCTTTTTTCTCGAACTTATTTCATTTGAAATTAGTTAGGAAATATGATACAAGCTTATGTAAACCACAATGTTTTGAGCTGCATTTTACTACCGACTATATATTAAATAGACCTATAGACGAAAGTGAAATTTTATAGTTTAAGATTTTTAATTAACAATTAAAGTGACTTGGTGAATTTGAAATACAGTTTTAGGATATTTTATACATTCTGATGAAAGAAAACACGTATTCTTAAATGTTTAGAATATTTTCTTAAGACTGAAATTTTAAATGTTACATCATGAATGAGTAAGTTATAATATGTTTTATATTTCTAGTATTTATTTTTGTATTAGATATATTCCTAAATCAAAATATGCTTATCATATAAGAATAATATATTTGGTTTTTGATTTACTAGTTGTGGCTTTTGTTCTTTGTGTGTTTGTTGTTTATAGAACTCTGTAAATGGAGTTTTCTCTTTATTGTGCTTTTCTTTAAATAAATACATAACTTGGACATTTTTTTCTCTTTCCAATTTGTTTTGAACTTTTGCATTTTATGATGTTTTTTTTATATTGTTTGATACAGTACTGATGCTAATTGTATTTCTAAATACAAATTCCTAACCATCCCAGTTAGTGCCCGACACCCTATAGATAGCGTTAGAAATAAAGAAATAAACAGGCAGCAATGATTAAAATCAAAATACAGGACATAAATACGCAGAATTAAAAGTTTGAATTAAATCCAATAGTAAATTTGAAACACGTCTGTCCAAATGACCATTTGTCTCAAAGTTTAAAATTAATAAATCAATAAAATTAAAAACAATTTATTATTCAGAGAAATTAGTAAGTCTTCTGCAATAATTCACAATTTTTTAACTCTGTCTCTGTCCCTAACTTTTTCCGTAGATTCAAGAAACACATACCCTGAAGAAAAAGGATTAATTCTACGTTGTTGAAGTGGAAATTGCGATTGTTATATATGCATGAAATTCCATCAAAATATAAAATGTCTTTAGTTTAAAAAATCTTTAAATAAAAAATCTTTAGTTTAAAAGTATCATTATTATAAAAAAAGGAGAATAACTAAGAACAAAATTTTATAACAGGATAAAATTAACTTAAAACTTTAAAAAAAAGATCATGGATATATTTCTTATACGTAGTTGATATGATTTTGTTAGGTATTGGTTATGTAAACGTCCCGTAATTTTGTATTGTTCTCAAATGACGAAGACGATCCTTAATCTAACGCCGTCTTTCTCCAACTTCTACGTCACATAAACGTGAAGTGATCTGATCCAAAATATCAGATTTGAAATCCACTAGGTCACGTGTACGTCAGACCGTTTGAAGAATTAGATCTCGACATAACGATTATTCTATTACGAAGCCAAAAGTTTAATATCAAGCCATCATGGTCATTGCCGATGTGAGGATTTTCCTTGAAAGAATAAGCTTCATAAAAAAATTTCAATGCCTACGAATTTATATTCTTTTGTCAACATCTACACTGATGTTGCTGCAAATATAGTTCCTCTATTGTTGGTTCAATGTTTATAACAGCGGGAGTGGTCTCCCCTAAACTTTCTCGCATACTCCTAACATATGTGGAGAAAATATAAGCTAAAGGGCAGTAAAACGAACAAGCGCCCCTAATGCAGTGGAGAATAAAAGCTTGGGAATCGGAATCTTGGACGCGAAAGGTGTGGGTAGAAGCGGAAAGGATTAGCGCAAGTGAATCGCGCAATTACGCAATAACTGCCTCGCGTCATTGTGTGATGAGAAAAGACAAATAGGCAATTTGAAAAACTTTTTTTCGACCGATTGAAACGAAAATTGGGCAAGGATCTACAATTAATGTTAGCAGGCCTCATACCAATTTTTATTTATCAAAGTCGTAGGGTTTACGAGTTATAATGTTTAGAAGTATGCGATTATACAGACCGACAGACAGTCAACCCTTTGACAGATTTGGCCCAAACTTTGATGCAGACCAACATTCCTGATAATAAAACTGGGTACCAAATTTTATCCATCTAGCTATTCAATATTTTGAGTTATAGTGTTCACATGAACGCGGTCAGACCGACAGACAGATTTCAAGTCGACGTATTTTGTCCAAAATTTGATAAAAACTTACAAATTATGTGTCAAGATCACATACCGAATTTCATCCCCGTAGATCTAATAGTTTTCGAGTTATCGTGTTCACAGACAGACAGAAACACAGACAGACATGATTTCAAAATTGTGTTTTTCGGACTCAGGGAGGCCCAAAACGTGAAAATCCGTCAAAATCTCGAGTTCGAATTTTTTGACGATTACAATACTTTCTCTTTGTATACTTCGTATACGAGAAAGTAAAAAGTGTGTTCGATTCTCAACTTGTTTTGAAGCGAACTAAATAAATAAATGCAACGAACATTTTACTGACTTCATTGGGATTCTTTTTAAATATTGCAACGTGACTTCCCGCGCCATATTTGACCTACATTGCAGAACCGTTTAATTTGCTAAGACCATACTAAAAGTCCATCTTCATTAATATATGCAATATGGTTGCAGAGTGAGCAAGTGATTCTTCAATCAAATAACACAAATTATATAAATTAGAATATAGCATTAAAATATCGCATATATCCATGCACTTGTACATAATTATACACCTACACTGGGTCTGTCAATTACATTATTAAGTTTCATTAAGATTCATATCAAATACACCGGTACCGGATTCATATTCATGCACGTACGGCTAATTATTAAATCTGATGTGACCTTGTTATGAATTAGATTAATTTCCAGTGGCATACTGTTGAATACATATTTGATGTAGCAATGGAATAAAGCGAAATTATTCATGAAAGCTTGCCTGTTATAAGTAGTAGATACAGATTTACAAAACTTTAATAATTGGTAGCAAAAAACAGAACTCCTATACTTTTCCATAGACAACAAAAAAATAAGAAATCCCATGCATATTCACATGTATTTTAGAAAAAACTGCACGTATCGAAAAGATATAAATTCATAAATAAGTATCTCCAAACTGAATGCGCAATCTGGTCAGCATTTTATAGTCATTCCACAGTATATCTGGAGATTGTTTCAAAGAGAATGGAATGTTTAATGAAGCGCTGTATATTATTCTTTAAACTGTAAAAAGAGAAATCAATAATGTTTTCTATTTTTCTAAAAGACAGAAGAAGAATTCTTAAACCATCCATAACATTTCTAATTATTATTCGTCGAATACTGTCTCAAGCAACGCAATTGCTTAATAATTTCATCAAAAGGACAAGGCTCGTGCTTTTTAGAGTTAAGGACTCTTAGTTTACTAAGACATAAAGTATTAGTCAAAATTTAAGATCCTCTAAGACTGGCTTTAGTATAAACGTTTAGCATTGGATTGTACCATTGTATATTTTACTCTACCATTGTATAATTTAATGATTCAGGATAACAAAAGATTCTACTTTAGTTCAATAAAGAAATGATAAACATATCATGGTTTGTTTACTTCACACATTGCATATGTTCTCTTTTAGCCAGCGGTGAGGAACCATCGGTTAACCCTTAGTAACCTGAAACGTATATGGAGACATAATTATTCTAGTAGAAGGGTAGCAAGGGTAAATGGCACCCAGGACATAACACAACTGTCGGCCCCTTGCTTTTTCGCCCATCCTCATATTTGAATTCGAAAACTGGAATTAATACACTAAGATTTGGTCTCCACGGTTTGTCCTAAGACTGGCTTTAGTATAAACGTTTAGCATTGGATTGTACCATTGCATATTTTATTCTACCTTTGTATAATTTAATGATTCAGGATAACAAAAGATTCTACTTTAGTTTAATAAAGAAATGATAAACATATCATGGTTTGTTTACTTCACACATTGCATATGTTCTCTTTTAACCATCGACGAGGAACCATCGGTTAACCCTTAGTAACCTGAAACATATCTGGAGACATTATTCTAGTAGAAGGGTAGCAAGGGTAAATGGCACCCAGGGCATAACACAACTGTCGGCCCTTGCTTTTTCTCCCATCCTCATATTTGAATTCGAAAACTGGAATTAATGCACTAAGATTTAGTCTCCACGGTTTCTCCTAAGACTGGCTTTAGTATAAACGTTTAGCATTGCATTGTACCATTGTATATTTTATTCTACCATTGTATAATTTAATGATTCAGTATAACAAAAGATTCTACTTTAGTTTAATAAAGGAATGATAAACATATCATGGTTTGTTTACTTCACACATTGCATATTTTCTCTTTTAGCCAGCGATGAGGAACCATCGGTTAACCCTTAGTAACCTGAAACGTATCTGGAGACATAATTATTCTAGTAGAAGGGTAGCAAGGGTAAATGGCACCCAGGGCACAACACAACTGTCGACCCCTTGCTTTTTCGCCCATCCTCATATTTGACTTCGAAAACTGGAATTAATGCAGTAAGATTTGGTCTCCACGGCTTCCCCTAAGATTGGCTACAAATTCTAAGACTGGTTTTAGTCTCAAAATTAGTCATTAAGTTTAGTTAAGTCTTAGTTTACTAAATATGTCTTACAAAAGGAACACCAGGTACATGGGTCACCGATATTTTTCAAATTTTGTACATTTGTATTAGTGCCTTAGGACAATACAACATGCAAGCCACAAGTTCTACAACTCAGTAATATTCGAGAAAATCGATCGAAAACTTTAGAGAATGGAATTCCAACCTGTTCGCTGGAATTTAACCCGAGATGGCGGCGGTCGAGGGGTTTGGCGTGAGAGCTTCGTAATTGCTGGGATCTCCGGATCGAGTCCCACACTGAACTTTTTTCCTATCATTTAAATATTTTATAACGAATAATTACGTTCATATGCATGGATATTTATTGAACTTTCAACAGCGTTTGGTAACTCTGCCTATTTTTTGTAAGATAAAAATTTATTTTTTATTATAATTTGATTCATCACATCATATGAATCGTAATTAATATCAGCCAATTCGCTTCAGCTGTACTAACGATATGCAGACATGTAATGTGATGAATCAAATTATGATCAGAAATAAATTTTTATCATAAGAAAAATCAGCAGAATTACTAAACGCTGTTGAAAGTTCAATACATACCCATGCATATAAACGTAATTATTCGTTATAAAACATTTAAATGATAGGAAAAAAGTTCAGTGTGGGACTCCATCCGGCGATTACGAAGCTCTGACTCTAACTACTCGACCGCCGCCAGCTCAGGCTAAAACTGCAGCGAATTGATTGATATTCTACCATCTAAAGTTTTCCATCTATTTTCTCGAAAATTACTGAGTTTAGAACTTGTGGCTTGCATGTTGTATTGTCCTAAGGCACTACTACATATGTACAAAATTTGAAAAAAATCGGTGACACATGTACCTGGTGTTTCCCTTGTTAGTCTAGTTTTACCCAAGCCAGTCACAGCGACAAGGCTCCAGCCAGTCACAGCGACAAGGCTCCAGCCAGTCACAGCGAGAAGGCTCAAGCCAGTCACAGCGACAAGGCTCAAGCCAGCCACAGCGACAAGGCTCAAGCAAGTCACAGCGACAAAGCTCAAGCCAGTCATAGCAAAAAGACATCGTGCCTTGTTGCTATACAAGTACTTGTCAGAATTTTATTTGAAGCGAGTGGTCACTAATCAAATCACTAATCACTAATCAATCACTAAATTTTAAATTACAGGTGCACTTTTGATCAATTTTGCGTCAGTGTAAATTAATTTACAGAATATGAAATGAATATTTATATCCAGTGTTTTCAGATGCGATTCTAAATCTCAATCCTCTAAATGCGTAGTTGTTATTAGTCTGATAATATTAAACATACAATAATGAGTTTTTTCTGTGAACAAATTTGTTTTTTAGAGATTGGCAAATAGAGGTGACAAGGCGTTTTGCCCTATCCCAGAATTCTGGAAATTTGCTCTTACTTTCTCTAATCTTCATAATATGACAATTCCTATTAAGATTTCTTTTAAGAAGTAGGCAGACCAAACACCTTAAAAGTGACTGATATCAAATGGGACAATTTCTTGGCGTTTTGCCAGCCTGGCTTTGTTATTCAAGCCAGTTTCAAACGAGGAAAACTAGTCTGAAATTATCTAGATTCAAGAGTAATGGACCTTTGAAATACGTTAACTATAGACAATTCTGAGAAGAATCAGAAGAAAATACTATCATTTTTAATTATTACTAAAATAATGTCACTCCATTTTATCGTTTTTAATCCATATTTTCAAAATTAGGATAGAGTAAATTTGAGAAGGGCAAGTCCATTATTAAACAATCAGCAATTACTAAGTCGGTATCCTGCCCGTGGCTATTAGTTCCAATCCGCCGCTAGCTTAAAAGATGGTTGCATTTCTTTATCTGCTGCCTACGCATCTTTTTAAACGACACTGTCTTTCACCAAGGAAGTTTATACTTTTGTAAGTGTCCCTTAATCGAATGCGTGCTGTTATATTCAGATATTCTTTTCCAACAGAAAATAAGGAATTGGAAAAAAAATTATTCTTTGTTATACTTTATTTCATTGGTAGATGGTAAATTGCAGAGACAAATTTCAAATATGTGATAACCTCTCAATTATGAATTTCGCTTTATTGTACATTTTATAAATTATAACACTCGTTAATAAATGGTAAATTGTAGAAACAAATTCTATGGTTGCCACTCAGTCACGAATTTAAATCTATGATGCATTTTTATCATGTGGATGAGTGCAACATAGTCATGCCGAGGGCCGTCTAAAACAATTTCAGCACACTGGGCTGTGCAAATTTGGCTCCCTATGCCAACCGTGATTAGGATGGATGATTGAGAGCCTGTGGCCCATCGAATATATCTACCTAATACAATAATTAGGGTGCAAAAGTTGCATCTATTTTTGATTAACATCATACAATTTTGTAAATCTTCGCCTTTTTAAAATGAGATTTTGTAAGCCAGTTTCCGTAATGTAGGCAACTTTTTTTATATGCATAATTTAGTTTTTTACACTGTATGATTTTTTTGAAGCTGTATACATATAGCGGTATACATTTTATCATACATAGGGGCATACATATTATCTACCAAAACAAAATCGAATGCTGTCTAGTAACAAACCCTAATCATATTTTTACTTTTAGCATATTTAAAATTATAATTCAATAAAATTTTTGGTCGAAATTAAAATAAAATTAGTATACTAAATTTTTAAGCGCCTTTGGAATAATGGTGCCCATGAGCTATAGCCCATTTAGCCCATTTAATAAGACTGGTGACGTCATACCCAAATTAAGTGCCCACCAAAATTCAAGCTGGGACATGATAATCAGGAATTTGCTTTTATAATTTTAAAAGTTATTTTTATTTATTACATTACAAGGCGTTATGCAAATATGGCGACGTTTAAACTCTTAACAGTTTTGTATTCTCAACTATCTAATTTGACGGCAATTTTTGCTTTCGGAACGCGTCATTTTAATTCAACTGAGTGCTTATAGATCAGCTGGGATTTTTATGTATACCAAGTAATTTTTGTGTCGAATTATAGCGTCGGTGAATGATTTTTAGTTTATAAGTTTAAAATTGAGATAATTTGATTCACGTAAGACATACGGGCATATCAATTAAGGGGCTAATAACAAACTCGTATTTTAAGAGGAGCATACGCTATAAAAATGGATCACTTAAACAAATAAGGTCACCAATGAAAATTCAACGCAGTATAAATGAATATCTTGACTAACATGCTGAAAATTAGACTGGTGGTAATTTGTATACGACCCCCTATCTATTCAGGACCCTTTTATCTTTTCCATTTTACGGTAAGAGATGGTTTTGCGGCTGAATAATCCTACCGGCCTGATCCCAGTTTTCGTCATTTCATCCATGAGACGGAGGCCGGCGTAATAAAAATATCAGCCCAAACAAACAACACAAGGTTGAAACCGATCAAAAGAAATAAGCCGCCCCTCCCACAGAAGTAGACCAATGGTTCGCATTTATGAACGTCACGTGATCCCTTCCTCTGCACGATTGCTCCCAATAATGACAAAATAACTCTGACCTATGGGGAAAAAATTGCATTCCATAAAGATGCTGAAAATTGGATCAGATGGAAAAAATAAGTTTCGTGTGTTTTTGGTTTGTTTGTTTTGTGTGTTAATACTTTTAGGGTAAATTCAAAGAAATGCGTACCAATTTCTCGAATTGTATTATAGACAGATTATTTTTGAAAACTGTCTATTTTTCAGGATATGTCAACCAAATGTTTCCTTAAATTTCGGATAGAATTGACAAAGTTTAATAACAAAATAATTTAAAGGCGCTTTAAACTTTACCAAAAAGTAACACAACAAACTATATCACAGGAATGTTCAATTTAAAGTAGAACTGTTCATTTCCAGAAAAATAAAAATTACTAACTCATAATTATTCGCGGAAACAATGTATTAAGTATTCCTACATATACAAAAAGGATGGTAATATTAAACATCCAATAATAATATAGATGCTTAGAGTTTCTATTCTAATCATTGTTTAGAATTTAGAAAGTTCTTTATTTAAAAGTTAAATCTTAGGACTCCTATTTTAAGTCAGTTTCATATGTACTCTTAAACACTGGCTCAGAATATTCGATGAGTTAAAAGAATTTGAAAAATGATTTTTTGAAATTGAGAGAACTACCTAATTCGTATAGTAAAATTTTAAATAACAAGCAGATTCCTCAATTATTTTTAAATACAAGCTTTCATTAATAAATTTTAATGATGTAATGATCATTAAAATTTATTTAATAATAATGATTTTAATCATCTAATCTTTAATGTCTAAGAAATATCACTGTGATATCATTCTCATGATGTAATGCTAATTGCAGAGTTACATTTTTGATATAATGTTTCAATTTTTTTTCATTATTGAATTACGTATTAATTTACAGCAGGCGATTTTTGAATCGTTATCATTAATTTAACTAACAGATCAGCTATAAAATATCTTTTTTCAAAATAGTTTTCTAAGTTCAAGAAATACATAATTCTGAAACATAAATTCAGTTATACATCTGTATCTGAGAACTCTATTTATTACCTCTTTGTCTGTAAATAAGGTAGAGAAAATAAAAAAAAATTGCTATATCATTTCATATCAAATTTTTAATTAATAAATTCACAATTTTAGTTTTCTTATTTTTATAATGGATCTGCTCTAATTTATAAAAGCATTGTTTTTGTTGATATCTTGTTGCTTGTATCTCTGAGGCCGAAAGTTGACACAAAATGCTTGGAAACAAAAACTTAAAATAACCATCGCATATTACGAAGTCATTTTTGTGAAAACAGGAATAGGGTAATTATTTGTACATGTAAATACACATAATTAATTTTGTATCTTGGTGTAATTAGCGGTATGACTGCTGAAATTCGTTTAGTTTGATTTAATTAGATTAATGTCTGATTTTGAAGAAAGAGGACAAGAAGTGATGAGATCCATTTAGGAACGGACCTCGTAGTTTTATATTATGAACAGATATCAAGGTTAAAAACTTGACGCGGCACCCCTCCCTTGAAACTCTCTTGCCACACCAATAGGAAAACGTTTTAGCTTTGACGTCCCATACACATGGCATATTTTTGAGTAAAATCTGGTCCCAAACTTCAGACCTTACCACCAGGCCACCATGGCCAAACATTTACACCACACTAAATTCAGGTTATTTTATCTTTTATATTAGTTTATATATATTAACGTCCCGTTTTGAAGCAACTTGAGAGCTATTTTGGGACGAACCTAGAAATGTTAAACTGCGGTGATATGACTAGGACGACACCTGAACTGGCACCCCCTCTCCAAACTTCCGCGACACACCAACGAGAGGACATTTGGAAACTATGTATGATTTAACCCTCTTGCACCGAGCGAGGCGGTCTAACGTTGTTAAGGGGAAACCCTTAACAACGACGAAGGCCGGTCTGAGGAGGTTGGCTTCTTTTGAGGGAAGGTGAGGTTCTGAGATGGCTTAGGAGGTAAGCGCGGTAGGGGGTCCAATTATCCTTGCCAACCACAGCCCATTCCGTGTGCCTTAAGGGAAAGTTATATCAGGAGGGTGGTAAACGACCGCCGAGGTTGGGAGAGTCCAATTCATGTAATTTCCTCTCAAAATGCCCCTGTATTAAAGGAGGTAGAAGAAAAAAGTCGCCTCGGGATTGAAGAGTTAACGCGCAACAGGCCGAATACACGGCGAATCTTCAGTGAAATCGGGTTTCGAATCTGGAACCCTCCTGCCCTAAAGCCGACACCTTACCACTAGGCTACCGAGGCCCTTATTTGAACGAATATTGAAGGTTTAATGCTTATAAATCCGTTATGCAAGGCGGAACTTAGGAGAAATCTGGTATCGAAATCTTGGCTTTCCATCCCAGAAGTCGCGACTCAGTCAATTCGCCATGATAGTCCATTGGTGCTACTGGAATTTAAGAATGAAACTTCTTAAGATGTTCGCTCTTTTGTGTTCAGCTTCTTCTAAAGGTGTTAGCTCTTTTGTCGTATTTCCCACAAAATGAATTCACCTTATATTTATTTTTTGGCCTGCTCTTTCTTTTTCACAAAATTAACACCTTGTTTGCATATAAAATTATCATATTGTATTTATGCGCAATTTTAAACGAAAATTAGCATTAACAGAAAAACAAGTAAATATTAGACTTTTTAGAATTTTTTTCAAAAACTAAAACATTAATTCATAACTGCAGTCTTTTAAAAATATTTCATGTGTTTTTTTTTCACCAAATAAATGGCAAAGAATTTAAAATACACAAAAGCAAACTAAGTCCTAAACTTCGCTTATTTACCTTTTTTCCTTCCTTCTATTTATAACTAAACGCTATCACAATTTGGAACTCGAATTCATTTGTTTGTTTCCAAAAGCTACTTTGTACATTATTTAAGAACAAATGTATTTACGTAAACAAGAAAAATGTTAAACAAAAAGGATAATTCTCCTGCGAATCGAACCACTTTTGCGAAGAATTCCCAACGCTTTCCTAGCAAGTGTTTCCTTCCAGTTGCTACCTTTTAGTTTTTCATGAAGAACTGCGTAACAGGTTCGAAGTTATAAAAACAAATTGTTGGAACATTTCGTCGTATTTGTTTACTCTTTCTAGATGTTCCTTTCGCCCCGCGGAATGTAACCACAAGTTAGGGGGAATCAAATTCAGGAAGCTAAAGTAAAAAAGACGTTTGTAAATAAAATATATCTCCTTGTTGACTTGGAAAACAGCCATTTTACCATTTTTCGGGCCGTTTTCCGAGACTCTATTTCACACTACAGCAAACGATAAATGTTCGCAAAATGCCACTAAATTTACTTTCAGAACGTGCGCTGAGTTTCGAATTGGTCAGCTTCAAAAAAATAACAGAGATTTGCTTCGCTTTTTGTTTTGTACTGGTGGTTTTTGCTGTGTTGTTTTCATTTATTTCTTACGTGAAAAATGAGTACATGTCTATTTAAATCCGTTCTAAAAACTTCTGTTCTGTGATTAAAACGATTTCTTTTGCTAAAATGAAATATTTTATGACAAATTTCATTCACGCTCACTTTAACTTGTTTTTATTTTTATCATAATACGAGATTATTAACGTACTATTTCGTGATATAATGCTTTTCATCATACAAATTTGTAAAAAAGAATTATTATTTGGACATTTTCTTCGACATATAAGGCTGTTCCAAGAAAACCTGGAGAAATTAGATCGGGTAATAGAAGGGACCAGAATAAATTTCTTTTATCATAATATGTGTTCGAAATAACCACATTAAATTCTGGCGTCTAAGTTGGATTTGAAAATTAAAAATAAAAAAAGTTAAAAAAAAGTGTAACAAACCTTTTGAGAAATCCTAATTGTAAATAATTTCTGAGAATAGATATACTAATACAAGTTCACATTGTCGACACATTGATTCCGCTAATTTTTAAAAATCCCATGAATGTCCGTCACATTTTCTGCTGCTCTAACACTGTGGTGAAAAACTCTCGCTCAGCGTCAATCAGATTATCCTACATAGATATTACTTCATGAGGATTAGACTCATAGATAAGCTCCACGAGATTACTTTCTTGTCACTAAACCTACCGCGACCGGTCAAATGACCGAATTCCAATGGCATTTTTAATGTATCTCTGAAGTGTCGGTACGTTTAGTGTTAACAGAAATCTAAACATGACAAATTTTATGACCGCAGTGAGCAAAGATTAGGTATGTCATCAAGAATCCAGTGATTCCCTCACCCTACTTTGATCTATAATGTCGCCTACCACCTAAATATGGCACTTTCGGACCAATATTCTATGTCAAATAAATATATCTTGGCTCATTTTACCATTCTTTACAATCTGCATTCCACTATCCTTTCCTCAGAATTAGGTCCCATCGGGGGCACCTCGAGCACGAGGATGATAAGCCGTCGGATAAGTAAGACGGGGTCTCGCTTCCCTGGTATAATAATGAAGGTATGACTCTTAGGGTCCATCTCCGATTACGGATCGAATCCATGCCATGGGTTCCTCGCATGAGCCGCTAGTAATGGGGGTTCGGCCACAGTTTTCTTGTTTCAGGCCTTGTTTTCTGTAGCGGAGGCCAGTGTTTCAGAAGTATTGACTGTGACTATGGCTTCGCCCAAAGTCACAGACGTTTACATTGAATTTTTGGAGAATTATATAAAAAAATAATCATTTTACCACTGTCCAAGTAACAAATGTATTATTTGCAGGTTGAAAGAAAAATAACAAAATAAAAAATAATGAGCGATCCTGAGAGATTAGTCTGATTATAATTCTAATTTTATAATCGTCTTATAATGAAATTAAATATTCCCAATTCAAATAAAGTTATAAAATAACGATGAATGAAAGTATGAAGATATCTTCCTAATTTTATAGAAGAGTAATAATTTCATTTTCATATGATAAGACATAAACCGAAATATCTACTTTCAGTATTCTGTAATAAATATTAGATCTTTAAGTATTTATTGCGATTGGGTTGGTTACTAGAGTCTTTCCTCTAATAGAAACACAAATGTGAACCAGTCTCTCCTAAAAGTCCTTCAAGAAGGCAGCTTACCCCTGCATATTTACTCACCGGAACCACCACGAGTACGTGGAACAAAAGCCGCAGGATGAAGAAACGGGGTCTCGCTTCCCTGGTATATTAATGAGGGTATGGCTCGTAGGATCCATCTCCGATGACGGGTCGTACCCCTGCCAACGGATGAGCCGCTCGTAATGGGGCCATTAGAAGTTCGGCCAGAGTGCCGTTTTTTCCTGTCGCGGCGGCCAGTCATTCAGAAGTATTTACTATGGCTTCGTCCAAAGTCGAGATGTTTATATTGAATTCCCTCAGAATTAGATAAAGAAAATAAACATTTTACCACTGTTTTTGCATTCTACCAGTCTTTACATTCAGTTAGATTAATTTATTCTGTAAAACAAATCTGCGTATCTTACTTTAAATGTAAGCAAGATGTAATGCATTCAGTTTTGTAAATAAAATGTGTTCAACTGAGAAGTGTTCGTGCTTTCCGAATATTAGTCATATCTGCTACAGAAAATATAACTTTAAATCAAGTATAGAAATAAATTATTTCTTCCCTCTTAGTTTTATCAGGAACAGCCATGTCTCTGAAAAATAATAACAGCCATGTCTCTGTAAAATAATAACAGGCATGTCTCTGTAAAATAATAACAGCCATGTCTCTGTAAAATAATAACAGCCATGTCTCTGTAAAATCAACAATGTCAAATACTTGTATACAAATACTCTACATAATTTTTTCTTTTGCTCAATAAAGTTTCTGTTCGCACCCATTCAAACTACAAGCCGGAGATTTTTATCTCTGGAGCCAGAGGTGTGTCGTAGTGTAAAAGAGCTGCAGTCCCCCTGAAATTATTTTGAAAGACTGTATTTTCGTTTTTATTCTAATTGACTAAATTTTCCACTTTGAGAATTCATCGATCAACGAAAATGGCAAAAAAGTAATAAAAAATATAAAAAGAAGACGGGAAATCAATCAAGAATTAAGAGAGAGACAGACCAGACCTGCATCAAGTTTTGCCCCTCCTACGGATCCTATATTAACGCAAAGAGCAATTCGAAGCGGGAGAAAAGCAACCCTTTCTCCGCTTGAAATTGCATTCATTTGAGATGCATTTTTTTCAGCTCTCATTTGGCACGACTTCCTCGTGTGGCTCTTTCACTAGTTTAGTCGTTAAGTCGTTTTTTAAATCCAATTCTGGAGGACTTGTAATTTTTTGCTTCTTTATGTTTTTTCGGGTGCTGATTACGATTCTAAGGTTTGACACCAATAATTTGTGTTCAATTTTAGTTACAGCCAGAACACGTACAACAATTTCTCCAGTTTTTTGCTTATAACTCAAAAACTATCAATTTTTAGTATATCATTATTATATACCAAAATAATCAGCACAAAACTTCCTACAACTTAGGTCTATACAACTTTTGCAACACTGCTTCTTTCTGAGCTAATGAGCCGCCACTGAATGTAATGTATTCTTAATTTGTGGACATATTTTTTCGCTCATTTCAAGAAGCAAAGATGTTACGAAATTCACAACAAAAATGTTTTAACACAGAGATACATAACAAAATTACTACTTATGATATTTTCCTAAAAAGAATTTTAGATCAAAAGCATCCAATAATTGATTTTGTTAACAAGATAGATAATGTCTTTTCTAGAATGTTTTATGACATATTTTGAACGTTATGCTTAAAAAGATAGATATTTTTTTCGGAAAACTTAATATTGCAAAATAAAAGAGTAGTAATTATATTCATAATTATCTTAAACAAGATTTTTTTGTGTTTGATATTTGATTATGTCTGCGTATATCGTATACACATACGATTTTACATCCCATTTATTTATATATGGTCTCAAACTTACAAAATACATTTAATAGAACAAAAACAGCCATTATTATTATACTAGAAAATCAACCCGTCATGGTATGACGGGTGCAAATTGCCTCTTCATTCGAGACATTTCCCGTCAAATCTGACGTGTTTAAATAGATACATATGCGAGAGAAATGTTTAACATTGATTAAAAACAAATAAAATAAAGATATGTATTATGACAGAAATACTTTTTTTTATTTACAAATTATTTTTCTATTTCTTTATTCAAAAAACCTATTGGTAAACAACATTCAGTGTATTTTTCGTTGTTTAACAATTTTCCTTGTACTTCAGATGTCTTCGTGTAAATTTTGACGTTGCCAAAAAATATTATCAAATTATATCATCACGATTGCAATAAATAATGAGATGCATCATGGCGTCCATACGATACCACTGGCGTAATTTACTATTTTCTATTAAGAAACGGAAATTAATTTGAAATATATGATAAATATAATTTAAAATTTCTCGAGAACTATTGATCATAGCGAGATAAATTTTTTATCAATATATAGCAAATTTTATTTCACTATTTTAGAGCTATTAAATTTGAAATTAGAACGACAATTACTCGTTTAAATTTAAAATTACTGAAATTTAGGTTCTCTAACAATGAAATAATGCTGTTTAACGTCTCGCAGTGCTATGGCGCGAGTTTTAGTGTTCGTGACGTCAGAGCGTTACCGGAGGATCTGGGCTATTATATTTGTAATTTTGATTCATAAGCACAATAATAAGACTCAAAATTTGGTTTTAATGTCATTATCTTATTTATTTCTGATCTTCAGAAATACAAATAAAGAGAAATGAAAGGTAGTTCAATGGAAATTTTGAATGTAGACATCCTTATCATAAACAATCTATTTAATATAATCTGTCTAACCGATAAAAAACTTCATTTCAAAGTTTAATGGATTTTCAATCAATTTAAAAATAGGATAAAATTGTTGAGATAGAGAATTCAATTTATTTCAAACAAAAATCACAAATTAATCTTTTCGAACAATATCCGTAAAGCGAGCATAAGAGCAAAGAGCATTAAGAAAGCATTCTTAAATCTATAATTTTATTACTTGTATTTCTATGGAATTAAAAAAGGAACAATTTGAATCAATAAATTTCTAAGAAATACTTCTCAAAAGCATTTTTTTTTCCTGAAATTAAGAAAACACAGCTATAAACATTCGTATTGATATGCAAAACGAATTTTTTTGAAGAAGTTTGTTGTCCAAGTTTGGAGTAGTTTGTTAGTAATAATTTCCTTCGTGTTTTCAATTTGTTTCGTTAAAGTTTATTTTTTTTCTATGGTGAAAAAATACTTTTATTTGCAAGTATAATTCTTTTACAAGTTTGCAAATTCTGTTTAACTAGAAAATCACCCGTCATGGCATGACTGATGCAAATTGCCTCTTCCTTCGAGAGATTTCCCGTCAAATTTGACGTGTTTAAATATATATATATATATATATATATGCGAGAGAAATGCTTAACATTGATTGAAAACAAATAAAATAAACATATGCTTTATGAAGGAAATATTTTTTATATGCATATTTCTTTATTCAAAAAATCATTGTGGCATCCAAAAAATCCATCGTGCATCTTGGAGTCCAAACTATATCACGCGCATGATATCCCACTGACGTAATTTACTACTTTCTATTATGAAACGGAAATTAATTTAAAACATATGATTAATATAATTTAAAATTTCTCGGGAACTATTGATCATAGCAAGATAAATTGTATATCAATCGATAGCAAATTTTATTTCACTATTTTAGAGCTATTAAATTTGAAATTAGAACGAAAATTACTCATTTAAATGTAAAAATCACTGAAATTTGGTTTCTCTAACAATGAAATAATGCTGTTTAACGTGTCGCAGTGCTATGGCTCGAGTTTTATTGTTGGTGACGTCAGAGCGTTACCGAGAGATCTGGGCTATTATATTATTTAGTGGACACTACTCACGTCAGAAATTCGAACCATCTATCTAATTAGATGACTCCTTCTCTGCTATCTCTTAACTATAATAGAGGAGAAATAATTTAATTAGATAGTAGGTATGAATCGTATTTGATTCATGTAGCGGTTAACGTGTTAATACCTTTTATAAAAATACCTTTTGCTATATAATATTAAAATGTTTAATTTTATAAATGTAAGATTTAAAAATGTTCGTATTTATATTTTCAATTAGCGTAATAAATTAAATCGAAAAATGATAAAATATGAAGTATTCCTAATTTTTTCAGATGCAATGGTAGCCTGGTGGTATAGTCATTATGACGAGGTGAGATGAAGGGTTCGAGACAAGAATCACCTTCAAACCTGCCTTATATGTGGTTCTAGTGCAAGTTTAATCTACTTCGCTCAGTGAAACGCCCTTACGTTGATGTGGAGTAGAAGTAGTGAAGCAAAATTTACTTCCTCCATTACAATACTAATGACGTCATCTGTAGAATGGAAATCAAAATCGTTCAAAGAAAGCCAAAAAACAAAGATAAATTTAGAAGGAATCGAAAAAATCAAACAAGGAATCCATTCTAGTCCATTTTTTCAAGGGCTAAGGACTTTATTCGAAATGGATTCAAAATAATTGGGAATTTTTTTTGTAAGAAGCTTGCATTACGCCAATATAGCTTCTCTTAGCCAGTTATAAAATGACAAATTAATAAATTGATTAAATTAAATTAATTAATAAAACCTTAATAAAAATTCATAATATTATATATAAAGGCGCAAATGCAGCTATTTATAATATAATACAGAAACAAAAAATAGATAAACTAAACAAAAATTAAAATTAAATAAAAAAGCATAGAAAATAAACAGCAGAATCCTTATTCATTTCTTCCTTTTTGAACATTTTTTACTTTCGAAATTCATTTTTATATGTTTTTTAAATATTATCGTTTCAAACTTCTGTTGATGCAATCACTTGAGGCTGTTGCTTTTGTAAGCTAAAAGTTGTATTGTCATCGTCTTTGTCTAAATCTGCTGTTTATTTTCTATGCTTTTTTATTTAATTTTAATTTTTGTTTAGTTTATCTATTTTTTCTCTTAGCCAGAAATTTCCCAACAGAAGACGAAGGAGATCTGTACAACAAAGAGCATTATTGTAAAAGAAAGAGGAAAACCAAACACAAACATAAAAACGCTAATAAGAATGATTTAAAAATATTAGCCATCTGGCTTTTAAAAGTAGCCATCACAAAAATAAACTTACCCGATGCCCAGAATAGAGAAAAAAGAAAGAAAAAAAATACCCTCACGCTAATTTTATTTTGAAAAAAGGAATCAGCAAATTTAAGAAAAAACACTAGTATTATGGTGCCATCTATATTCGAAAAAACAAAATAGAAGGAGTGAAAACAGGAATTTTTAGGGAAAGGAACTGTTTCGACATATTAATAACGTCATTACGTCATCTGTAATAATTAAAGCGGTAGATGGCTCTAAGCAATCTTGATCTAGTGTAGAGTTTCTCACACTATGGTGCATGCACTATTAAGGACAATTTACATTATTTTTGGTGGTACAATTTTCAGACAAAATATTTAAACTAATATTCAAAATTAATGCCAAACCGCACCCCTTTTAACATTCTTTTTAATCTTTATTATTCAGGCGCATATATATTTTTCACTTTCCTGGCTCCCCTATCCCATGAATTTCCACCTACGGTGTAGATATGAAACAAATCTAAGTATATTTCGGACAAAGCTAAAAAATCTTAATGCCTTTCGACACATCGTACCTGATATCCAATAATTTACGATTTAAAAACATCTTTGCGAAAAAATGAAAACTCTAGATTTTCAGCCATGCTATTTATTTAAAAAATATATAGGATACGATTGCAACTTGACCCTAACTTATGCTTGACCACCCAAAGATTTGAAGCCCGAGATATTTAACTTGGTTAGGATGAAATAGGCTCATCAATAATAAATATTAATATTTGTTATGATGCATTATTTCCCCGTATTTGCTAAAATATATAGTGTATTTATTTTTATATTATAATGTAAGAGTTTTATCTACGAATACAATTGAATAATATAAATTTAACCCTCTAACACCGAGCGAGGCGGTCTAAAAATTTCCCCTTAACAGCGACGAAGGCCGGTCTGAGGCGGTTGGCTTCTTTTGAGGGGAGGTTCTGAGATCGATTAGGAGATAAGCGCGGTAGGGGGTTCAATTATCCTAGCCAACCACAGCCCAATTCCGTGCGCCTTAAGAGAAAGTTATAACAAGGATGGAGGGTGGGGTAAATGACCACATAGGTTGGGAGAGTTCAATTCATATCGCTTCGTCCCCAAAAATCCTGGTTTTAAAAGAGCTAGAAGAAAAACGTCGCCTCTGGATTAAAGAGTTAAAACGACTTTTATTGTAAACTCTCCATTTAGGATGCACGAATTTTTAATCGGAAAATGCTTTTATGGTGGTGACATACATTTTAGAATCATATTTATATTGTATAAAATTTAAAAAGATTGAGAACCGTTGGTCTAGTGTATCTATCCAAGAATGAATGAAGGATTCATGATTAGAGTGAAGTATGAAATCTTCTGTTGACCAAAATGGCCTCGGAGTACCTAGTTGTTATCTGCTAAAAAGTTTGACTTAGCTACAATATGGGAAGGGGAAGGTTGCCACCCTGCAGAACTTTCAGGAGAAAGTGGCTCACACTCACGTTTCTCCAATAGGAAAACCTTCAGCAACCAGACCAACCGCACAGAATGCCAAAAGTTGTAATATGTATAGCAGGTAGAACCTGCTACAGAAGTCTGGCTTAGCTCCATTATACATATATATACAGTGTTAGGTTGCTTGCTCGAAGGTCTTTCAGGAGAAACTGCCTCACACTCGCGTTTCTCTTGCAGGAAAACCTCCAGCAACCAGCCCAAACAGAGTGAATACCGAAAAATCTAATATGTACTGCAGGTAGCACCTGCTATAGAAGTCTGGCTTAGTTCCAATATACGGGGATAGGTTGCCACCCTGAAGGACTTTCAGGAGAAACTGTCTGACAGTCGCGTTTCTCTAGGAGGAAAACCTCCAGTAACCAGGCCAACCGCACAGAATGCCAAAAGTTGTAATATGTATTGCAGGTAGCACCTGCTACAGAAGTCTGGCTTAGCTCCATTATGCAGTGTTAGGTTGCCTGCTCGAAGGTCTTTCAGGAGAAACTGCCTCACATTCGCGTTTCTCTTGCAGGAAAACCTCCAGCAACCATTCCAATCAGAGTGAATACCGAAAAATTTAATATGTACTGCAAGTGCCACCTGCTATAGAAGTCTGGCTTAGCTCCAATATACGGGAATAGGTTTACTACCTGAAGGATTTTCAGGAGAGACTGGTTCACATCTGTGTTTCTTTTGGAGGAAAAGCTCTAAGTATTTACAGCTATCGGGTTAGTTACTAAATTTCAAAGATTTATTGTAGAATAACGAAAGTATTTTTTTCCATTTATGTCGAATCAAATGGAAATGAAATTATTACTCTTTTACAAAATTAGGAAGACATCCTCATACTTTCACTCATCGCTATTTTCTCAATTTATTTAAAATATAAAAATTTATATCAATGTAAGGCAATTAAAAAATAAAAATTATAATCAGACTAATCCCTGAGGGTTGGCCATTAATTTCTGTTATTTTTCTTACAACCAACAAATTATTCGTTTCTTACTTGTACAAACAATCAAAAAAGTTCTTTATGGGACACAAACAAGTGCATTAAAGACTTGAGTTATAATTACAAGTTTTATGCATTGTTTTTAAGATCCTTCAGATTAAAATACATATCCTTCGCTGTGTCATTTAAAGAAATTATGAACCCTTTTTACAGAACACACTCATTTTCAATGCAAAGGCTGTCTTTCTTTATGGTAAATAGTAAATTTCTGATGTCTATACAGAAAGCAATAATATCACAGAACCAATGAATATTCATAAAAATTTACGATCCTAACATTTCAAATTTGCTGCGGTATTTGCATTAAAGCGCAATATCATTTCTGATTTTTTCTTTTCATTTTGAAACAAAAGTCTTCACTTTAATTTTAATGGAACGAGTTGAGTGTCGTTTTGGCACGACTCATTAAAAATGGCATAAAAAAGCCTTTTTATGATATGACATCTAGATAATTAATTTTTCTGAACAGGAAACAAATAAAACATCAACCTGCGACAAGAAAAACATGACAACATTTTACACAAACATTTTGATGTTGGTAATTATGAACAAGTTCTTAAGGAAGGGATAAAAAGAAAAAAATAATGAAGGATTCTAGACACGAGAGGAAAAAAGTACGTAAATTAAGAATGCTGGTATGGTTGGCTTATTTTACATTTTTTTTCCTCGTTTATAATTTGTTCTGGGAGTAGAAGTAGTTTCTTTGAAGTGAAATTTTAGTGAGCCATAAAACAAAAATTCAAATTGTTGCGTCCCACGACTTTTTATACATGGATTTGATAAATATTTTTTTAAAACAGGCAAATTTTCTAGGGGAGTAATTTTTAATATATGCACAGATTTTAAAATTTTCTTTTCTTAAAAAGCGTTGTACTCATTTCTTCATTCATTATAAAGTATTATATTGTCAAAGATTAATTTATATCAGTTGTTATATTGGGATATAATACATGGTTTAAAACGTTCCAGAATTTACAGAAACGTTCAAAGAGCTTTACTTTTAATACATTTTTATTAAACCATTGATTACACTGGTGAACACTGATTTTTTGTCAACGATATTCCAGTGGTTGTAGGGTAATTCCGTGGTGATGATTCCGTATATGACATTCTTTTCGTCAGAGTGGATCTAGTTTTTGAGATAAAGTAAAAATTATATTTTAATAGTAATATGTGTGCGCCATTCAAATCTCCTCTAAACTGTCTTAAATATAAATCAATAATAAAAATAAATCAATGCAATAAATGAACTTAATCCTAATGAGTAATCAATATATAAATCACAAGATTAATCTATGCAGAAATCACATAAAATCTGTGTCAATGAAAAATAAATTTATAACAATATTAATGAATGTAATAAAGAAATGAATCTCAACAAATAAAATAGATGAATCATAATGGTATGATAATTTTTGTAATAATTTTTTAAAATTAATTTTGGATGATGATAAAATACATGATAATCATGTATTTTACATGATGATATTACCTTAAGTCCAGTGAAATGAAAATTAAATAAGCTGGCTCAGTTACTTCATGGAAAAGCTTTTATATGATTTCCTCTTACATAAAGTGGACGTTTCCCGTTGGAGTCTTCGAGATAAAATGAATATTATATTTTAATAGTAATATGTACGCAATGCTCAAATCAAATTAAAAATGTCCCAAACATAAATTGATAATAAAATTAAATCTATGCAATAAATAAACTTAATCCTAAAGAGAAATCAATATATAAATCACAAGATAAATCTATGCAGAAATCACATTAAATCTGTCAAATGTAAGTCATAGAATAAAATTTAAAACAATATCAATGAATGAAGTAAAGAAATGAATTTCAACATAAAAAATAGATTAAACATAATGGTATGGTAAAAATACAGGATAATATTGCATTAAGTCCAAGGAAATGAAAATTAATTAAGCTGGTTCGGGTACTTCATGGAAAAGCTTTTATATTATTTCCTCTAGCGAGCAGTTGAAGTTTCGGGTTGGAGTCTCTAGCACTAATCTGCCACCAGATGTGTGTCCCATTTTCCCTGATATCTTTTTTCCTTTATTTTGATATCCTAGTAGCCGAAGTCTTTTTCTGAAGGTGTGTTAGTTTGTGTTACATTCTGTATTCTCGGCATACGTTCTGAACTAACAAATAATATTCAAGTTTTAGAGCTTAGTTTTGCCTTAAACGAAGAAAATAAATAAATAATATATGTTTTAGACCTACATAACCTATTTCTATGCATTCAACAAAAATACAACAAACTATCTAAACTTAAGCAACAAGATGACTGAATCAAAATAAGAGTAGAATCCGGTCTGGGGACTTCATCAAGGGTCACTCCCCAATGTGTATTTATTTTTAAGTTGTTACTTTAAAATGTAATTTGTAGGTAATTTTGTAGATCTTTTTATTTTTGACTTTTGCTATTCAGCTTCATTGACCTCCTGCATTCAATCTAGAAAATGATGTGTGAAGATTGTGATGTTCATTATGAATCAAAAATTGCATATTGAAGCAATTTCACATATTTTTGACAACTTTGAAAGGAATCTGTGATAGGAAGTTATAAACCGGTTTCTATCAAATAAAATTTATTAGTCTTAAGCCTTAGCCTTAGTACTTGCCAAATGTAGTAGCTCTAGGTCCAATAGTTTCCAAGAAGTAACTACTTGCCAATTGTAGTAGCTCTAGGTCTAATGGTTTCCAAGAAGTAACTACTGGCCAAATGTAGTAGCTCTAGGTCCAATGGTTACCCTGTAGAGCGTTTTAAACGATTTTTGCACCATGTCAGTCATAATGCACGGCGAAATTCACAGATAGTATCCAGCATATAAATATCATCACTTTAAAATTAAAAAGCATCATGTGTTGAGAAAGACGTTTCATGTAACACGGTTATGACAACTTTTGTTTGATAAGTGCTCAAATGTATTCTTTGTATGTCCTGGATCTTGTTACTTATACACATAGTAAAAAATAATAATTAAACTTGTAGTTTAAAGAAATTGCATTCTAAACATAAAATCGCCTTTAATAAGATGCCGGTATACTTTAGAATTACTATGTCTGCATTTCTGAAAAATTAAATATCCTATTGTTAAAAAACTGAAAGCGTTTTATTTCCTTGCCAAAAATTTTTTTCATTTTTAATTTTTGTCTGAAAAGAGAGAAGCGGAAAGAAAAAAAAAAGAGAAATATACATTTCATTTTTTCAAAAAAAAAAAAATCATTTTTAGAATTTTTTTTTCTTGTGAGACTAAATGTCATCACGTGATTTTATTGGCTGATAAATGACAATGATTGATGACTCTTCCTCCGCTTTCAATTTAAACAGTAACGTTTTTACATAAAATGAAAGAAATGCACTATGCTGTGACTAAAATAAAGGAATCAAACCTCTTTTTTCAAAAAGTTAATTGTTAATTAAAATAGCTTGATTCGCTGGATTAATGGCCGCATTTGAAGTTATACTACAGATATTTAACGGCGGACTTGTTAATTTTTAACCATGGTCATCTGACGAGGATGTCACTTGACTTAAAACAAGAGGGATGATGTTTGACATTAGAAGTTCATGAGTGTCGTAATTGGGTTAAAATGCAAGTGTGTCACTAGAGTATCGCAAACCTTGTTTTAGAAGAAATATTTATTAAATTATCTTTTACTCCAGATTTCTTTTATATTTTCGGTTGTTTTTTGCTATTTACTGAAAAAAAGCGATATTTACAGCATCTTAAAAAAAGTATTGTCTATGCAATGAAGCCTATTTGAAAGCAGAACAATATTTTCCGTGATTGCTACGATATTTTTACTATTTCACTTTTAATTATAGCCTCGATAATGAACACGCAAATGAATATATTATATTGTATTTAATGTATATGATGGTTCTGTGCATGTGAATAAGCAAATTAACTAAAAATGTACACGTATAATATTTTCCTTCGACGGAATTAAATACGCGCAGAAAAATAAATAAAATAATTAAAGATGTACATATTTTCATTCAATGGGAAGGACAAAATAGCATATATTTTAATATGGAAATGGTCTCATTCTTTTATAAATTCTCTTTACACTGAAAAAAAATTCATGAGGGAAAAATCCTTCACTCCTTGACGGATTTTATCCAAAATTTCATACAAACTTACAGTTTGGTAATAAAGACCACTTACTATATTTCATGCATATTGTTACAAAGCTATAAAGTCACTTCCCTGAGATGCTAGACTTGGCGATAAATTTGGCGACCTTGGCGACAAATTTTTTCGACCATTTTGGCGACTTGGCGCCAAAGTTGGCGACTTTGGCGACAAAGGGAATTTTCTAGAAGGACCTCAAACTTTTCACCTATTTCTACTAGTTTCATGAACTTTCTAGAGATTACATCACTTCCTACATAATGAAGTCACTACCTGTTGAAAAGTATAAAGGCAAGCTCTCAAGCCAAGAAGAGTTAGTTGGATTTTGATCAGCAAGCAAGCTGGTGAGCTAATAACAAACCTTTGAGCGCTGTATTGAGATTTAATGATAATCTCTGTTGTGAATTCTTACTAGTGCTGTTTAATACTTGTGCTACGTGTCTTTTCCTAGAATATTTGTAAAATAAAGAGCTTGATTTTTTTAAGTCCTGCTTATTGGATTGCATTCACGTACACCCACAAGACAATTTTGTCACAATATTATCTCTTTGGGTTTTTAAGTTAATATGTTTGCATCCACACGGAGAAATAGGCACATAGACATAATTACAGAAATATTTTTCTTTGAATTCAGGTATATATCTGAAGCATTAAAATACGTCAACATCTTGAGGTCGATGTTTCGTTGGCAATAACAGTACTTTCTTTTGGTATTCTCCGTATATATAGGAAAATTAAAAATAACTTATGCTCAGATAAAAAGCGATGTAGCGGAAAATTGTGTCAAGTCGCAGTATTATATGATTTAACAGCTGATAATGTACAGCATCTCATTATGATGTCAAAATTACAGCTGATAATGTACAGCATCTCATTATGATGTCAAAATTGTGTCAAGTCGCAGTATTATATGATTTAACAGCTGATAATCTACAGCATCTCATTATGTTTTTCTAGTGTTATAAATTTTGAGTTCAATTCTAAATATTTAATATCATCATTATTTTGAGACTTTTAAAATTGTCGAAATACAATGTTTAATAAAAAGTAATATTTAGAGAATAAGGATTTAATAACACATAATAAAAAATAGATTCAACTAAACGATTCATTTGTACTTTTTGAAAATAACCAAAACTCCCACAACTAATGATTTATACTTAAAACATATTTTTATATGCATTTTAGCCTTTTAGAATTAATAACCAAACACTGAAAAATACATTTTATGCGAAAAAACTGGGATATAAATTTAGAAATTCAATCTTCTGTCTCTTCTTTTAAAGAACAGATACTTAAAAATGAGTAGTAATTCAAGTAAAGAGCAGTAGATTACATATTTACTTCAAAGAATATTACAAGAGCCGACCTTTTTCTATATTAAGGAGATCGCTGTCGTTACCCACATATAACATCCCGTAATTTGATGGATGGGAAACATGATATAGCTGGTAATTACAAGGTCGGATGGACGCAAAGAAAATGTCTGCTGCCTTACTATACATCATAGTAAACAACATTTTCTGATAACTAATCATGAGGCTTTTACTTTTTCTTTCACTCGTTTGTGAGATAGTGAGCCATGCGAGGTCACTGGCAAAGATAAGGTCTGCCTGTCTAATTCATAAAAGGATCAACATGAATTAGTTAATGGAAGTATAACTTTAATTATCCCTTTTAAACTGATTAAAACATGTTTATTATTTGTTATCTTGCTGACTGTTTTAAAAATTTCTTACTGTTTTCTTTATTATTTAAGCATTTTATTGAACTGCGTATCATAGAAAAGCGTGACTCTTGTACAAAGAGTTTGTTTTTAATTACTTATGAAAACTACAAAAATAATCTTACAAAACGCTATTTATTTGTAAAATTGCGATGTATGCATGTTTTATTGGTTAAAGCTTAAGTGCTTGCCTAGCTTTGAGACCGCTGTGGCCTAGGAATAAGATGTCCTCTTCGGAGCCGGAAGGTTCTAAGTTCGAAACCCGATACCACTGAAGATCCATCGTGTATTGGGCCTATTGAACGCTAAATCATAAGTAGGATGCCAAACGTCCTCCCGTTGGTGTGGAGAGGGGGTGCCTACTCAGGTGTCGTACTCGTCATCTGACTGTGGTTCAAACTACGAAGTCCGTCCCAAAATAGCTCTCATGTTGCTGCAAAACGGGACGTTAATCTAACTAAATTAAACTAAAGCTTGCATGAATTTTAAGAAAGCTTAATTTTCAAAGATGGGTTGGATTATTAGAAAACTTGCATAAAAAGTTGAATGGCAGCTGACGAATTTTAGTCGCTCGGTTGTCGCTTAAACATCTGTATAACATCTGTGTTTGGTCAAAACGCAAGTTAATTAGTTAAAATATGTCTAAAGTAATTTATTTACCTATTCGGGCAAATCCAAGTAATGAATCTCTTGTTTTAGCTTTTAAAAGTATATTTACAGAGATCGATAGAAATCAAATAAAAATTACTCATGATAAAGCAGGCAATTAAAAAGCAACAGTGTTAATCAGCTACGAAGTATCTCCGCAATTCCTTGCAACAAAAGAAGGAAGTGGCAGCAAAATGCAACATAATCAATATTTCTTACTAAGCCTACGGTCTTAAACCGCCCATACTGAAATGAAACAGACGCATTATTCATCCACTTTCATCATTTTTAAAGAAAACATGAAAATGAGGAAATTGGTGCATGCACAGTGTTATAAGTGCCACGTGTATACTTAAAACATCTAATCAAAATTATGTGCTTGAATTTCTTCACGTCGTCCTCGCAGGCGAAAAGTGATTGCCATACCTCGTGATGCATTGCTTGAAGTTGAACTTGTCGGTAACAACATAATAACACCAACAAAGGTTCGTCCAATAACTTTGAGAAAATCCGCAGATGACTGATACACAAACTACTTTGTGTCTCCAGAAATCCATTGGTTACTGGTTCACGGAGCGGGGAGACCAAAGAAATCCACTCAAGATGACCTCATAGAGACCTCAAACACACTCTAAACACAAATTCACTCACGATGACCTCATGGAGATCTCAAATTCACTGAAGATGACCTCATGGAGACCTCAAATCCACTCAAGATGACATCATGGAGATCTCAAATCCACTCTAAACACAAATCCACTCAAGATGACATCATGGAGACCTCAAATGCATTCTAAGCGCAAATCCACTCAAGAGACCTCATGAAGACCTCAAATCGACTCTTAACACAAATCCACTCAAGATGACCTCATGGAGNNNTCAAATCGACTCTTAACACAAATCCACTCAAGATGACCTCATGGAGACCTCAAATCCACTCTAAACACAAATACATTCAAAATGTGCCCGAGAAATAACGAAAAACTTGTATGTAAAAAATCGGACGTGCATAAGATGTATATTTATAACAAGTTGATATGTATATTTATGATAAATTATTTTTAAGCTAAACTTAGGGATTCAGTCTTTTATTTTGTGATCTATTCATATCCGTTCCATGATTCAAGGAGTAATAATAAGTGGAAGTATACCATGTTCTGTTGTTCAAAACGACGTTGCAGTAAATGCCTTGCATCTCTCATATTCGGGTAGGTTGAATTCCTGGAAGGCTTCTAGGTGAAACTGGTCCGCATTTGTGTTTTGCAAACAGGAAAATCATCATAAGATAACCAAGTCGTATCGAGTAAATCGTTGATAAGCACACTTAAGTCTAAGTTTTTGAATACTGTAAGTAAAGAGGACAGGAGGATCGAATCCGTAGCCTTCCTTCAACTCATGTTCACCAACCTTCCATGCCATATTTAAACCCACTAGTGTGGAAAGAATATTGTACGTTTACCGTTAGATCGTCATTATTCTGAAAGGTTTGGTATAGAAAGAGGATATGATAGATATTCTTCTTTCTATAATTTTTACATGTGTTTCATTGCAAGAAATTTGAAAAAAACTCCAAAAACTCAAGTGTTAAGCACTTGATGTTTCATAACATGCCTTCCGTTTTAAAGCGGGATAGAAATATGTTCTAAAGCATGTGGTTTTTCTTCTCATTGATGAGATACATTAAGAAGATTTACCGGTAGTTTTCGTAGAAGTTTCTATCACATCTGAAAAGAAAAACATTAAATAAAAAGTAGCACTTTTTGCACATTTTCCTGGAAAATATATAATCTTTAATCGGCGAATATTTTTAATTCTGAAACTTTGTGCTAAACACTTAAGAAGGCATTTTCCTTACAATGTTTATAGAGGTGCCGCTATTCAGGAACTTCAATCCAATGAAAAAAGTGATATTTCCTCTTTAATAGGTGTCTTGACACGAAGCTCTAAAGATGAAAAATTACGTGTAAAACGCCAGCAAGAAGAATAAAAAAGGAATATCTTCTTTTAAGTTAACCGTCACTCCTTTCACTTATTTTGACTTCTACTTGCTTCAACAGAACTAAACCGTATAATTATAGTCCTGGAACCTTTAAAAACGTACTTGCATGGTTCATTACTCTGCCTTCAAACATTTAATTAAGCATGGTGATGCGAAAACACTAACGCCAAAATGTGTGTGATTTTTTATATGCAAAAGGGGAAGTTTAATTTGCTCAGCTTTGCGTTCAGCAGCGAAAGCAACAACGCCAGTTTTTAACTTTCTTATGAGATTAAAAAAATGGTTTAAAAAATGAGCAAGTAAAAAGGCAAGTTGAGAAAAAAAGCCACCCTAATTTTGGGTGAAATGAAGTTAAAAAGAACAACTTAGTAGCTTTTAGTTGAAAATCTTTCGCATAGAGTGTTTTCTGGTGCGTGCTGTGCTTTAATTATCTTGTTGTTAGCAATTAACAGAAAAGTTTTGCGAGATGCCCGCTGAGAAAATTTTTATCCACTCGTTTTCTTCCGATTCTTTTCTTTCCGATTCTTTTGCTGAAACTGCAAAATGGCGCAGCAGGAAAATCTCCAGCAGAACATAAAACGATCGCGAAAAAATCATCTCGGAATTCTTAATGACAACAATGGAGGAGAAATTAAAATAAATTTAATTAATTCATCTCGAAATGCAAAACAGCGGAAATAGTTATAAAGGAATTGGCTCAAGAACGTAGGGAAAAAATTCTTTATCCAAAAGAAAACAATCAACAAACAGTTGTTTATTAATTTCGTACTCATTCTGCGAAAAAAATAAGGAATAAAAAGAACAATAAGAAATTTCATTATTTTTTTTATGATTCTTAACAAGTCAGTTTCACTAAAGTTTTTTATGGATTTGAGCTAATCACGGCGAGTTTTAAAAGTTGGAGGAGAAAAAATGTCACATTGATAATGAAATTGAGGGCACAAAAGAATGAATTAAGTATATAAGGAAAATAAAATTTCACTTTCTCCAGGGCTTTAGTTTCATACCTAGAGTATATATTAAACTTTTATGACTTCTAAGTGTTCTGAAATAATTTTCTGCCACACGGAAAAAAATTGTTCCAAAAAGTCATTAATTTCTCTCTAAGAAATTGCGTATAATAGTTTGACGGTTCGCTAAGTTTAGATCTTCTTTAGAATGAAATTTGGAATACAATTAACTAACTTCTTTTTTCAGTGTCATTAATTTTTTAAAACAATTAGCATCTTAGTAATTCTAGAAATCGCGGTAAGACGTAATTAGTATTGGTTCACCTTTTTACTCAACAATAAAACTTTATTAAATGTTTACTGTTTATTCTTAAATTAATTTCTGGCTGGAATAAATAAATAAATTTGTTTCTCTAAAACTTCAGCGAGAAAGTTTTACAGTTCGTGTTGCGTTGAAGATAATTTTATATTTTGAATTTGTATCATTCTTTCATATTTTTGAGTAATGAATTTTTAGGAATTTTATATTTTTCTTATTAACTATATATTAGTAATGTTTAGCGAAAGGAAAACTGAGTCTCTTAAGGTTTATGTAAATTATAATCGTGATGGCACACTCTCGGCTTGAAGAGAATTAACGGAAAAAGAAAGCATAAATATAAATGTAAAATAATGAGACATGAGTATAAGTCTTGAAAGTAAGTACATAGATGAAAGCCATCAAGGGAGTTCACATATTGTTTATCTATTGATTGCTCGCGTGACAGATTTATGATTTTATTTAATGCACGAATATATATTTTACAGCTTCTATTCAGAAAGGCGACTGAATTTATGTTGAACGAAAGGATTAAAACATCAGTTTATGATTGGACATGGAATTTAAATTCTGCTGCTACGTTAGCTTATAAAATAATATAACACATTAATTTTTACAATGTTGGAACTATCCACAATGTTATTATCCATGTCCATTATGCGTAAGAAATGGACACGAATAATATTATTATAATCTATGCAGTGACGGCTCGTCCATAAGAGCTGCAGAGTTACAGTCCCCACTTAACTTATTTTAAATGATTGTATTTTTGTTTTTATTCCAGTTGGTTTCCTTTTCCACTTTGAGAATTCATTGATCAACGAAAATGGCAAAAAAGTAATAAAACACGTAAAAGGAAGACGGAAAATCAATCAAGAATTAAGAGAGAGACAGACAGAGCTTCAAAAAGTTTTGCCTCTCCTCAGGATCCAAAAGTAACGCAATGATCAACGCGAAGCGGGAGAAAAGCAACCCTTTCCCTGCTTAAAATTGCATTCATTTGAGCTGCAATTTCCCCAGCTCACGATTGGCGCGACTTCCTTATTTGGCTTTTTTTCGTTTTTTCTCAGCAGTTAAGTAGTTTTTTTTAAATCTAGATCTGGAGGAGTTGTAATTTTCTTCTTCTTTATGTTTTTCGGGTGCTGATTACGAATTTGAAGTTTTCCACCAATAATTTTTGTTGTAATTTTAGTTATATACAAAAAACATGAAAATAATTTTTCCCCAGTTTTTTTGCTTATAACTCAAAAACTATCAATTTTTAGTATATCATCATTATATACCAAAATAATCAGCACACAATTAAATACAACTTAGGTCTATACAACTTTTGAAGGACTGCTTGTTTCTGAGCTGACGAGCCACTGAATCTATGATATTAAATCTTCTTCCTTTGAGAATGTTTGAATGCTATTAATCTTCTCAAAAATATTTCATTCCTTATAACATTTTGACTTCAGATCAATAAGTTTTGCACATCGGTAGCGATGATTTGAACGTGTTGACGATGAAAAATTACTTATTTTACTTAATATTTTCTTGGTGTGCTTAAAATGTCCAACATGAAACGGATTTCCGTATTTCAAAACTTTCGTCAAGGAACTCTAAAAGACTCAAGATGCATGCCTAGGAAATTGGAAACCCAGCATTCACCTGACAAACTCAAAATCGAGTTTCAGGCCTTTTTAAAGGTCGCTGAAAACACCTCTCACGCTACTTGTTTATATAACGCAGAAGTAATCCCGACTTCTGGCCTGACACATTTCCAGAGAGAACTTCTAGTAGATTCCCAGCAGTGCGCACGCCGTCCCTCTTGCCGGAATTGTTTGCGTCACGCACTGCCTGCCTTGCTCCGGGCGAGACCGGGCCGGACCGTATTTTTCCGAATGACTTTTCCGTGCGTAGGGCGCTAACTCGCTGAAGATATAAAACACCTGAAATCCTGGCGGGGACTTCCACCCGGAGATTAATGATGAGCAATCACGAGATGAAGGAGAGGCGGCTCAAGATGTGTCTCCAAGGAAAGAATGCGGGGGAATTGTTAGATGGACTCGGGATGTGTTAGGAAATAAGTTGGAATCCGAAAGTAAAGTTCTGTTTATGTAATAAATAAAGTGCACCACAGCAGATAGGGAAGCAGTAAGTTGCCACTTTGATGACAATCTAATGTCAAGAGTATGGTATGGAAGTAGTAATCTGCCACTTTAATGACAATCTAATATGACCTGTATGATATGGAAGTAGTTAGATGCCACTTTGATGACAATCTAATGTCAAATGTATGATATGGAAGTAGTAAATCGCCATTTTGGTGACAATCTAATATGAAGTGTATGATATGGAAGTAGTTAGATGCCACTTTGATGACAATCTAATATGAAGTGCATGATATGGAAGTAGTTACATGCCACTTTGATGACAATCTAATATGAAATTGTATGATATGGAAGTAGTTAGATGCCACTTTGATGACAATTTAATGTCAAGTGTATGGTATAGAAGTAGTAATCTTCCACTTTGATGACAATCTAATATGAAGTGTATGATATGGAAGTAGTTAGATGCCACTTTGATGACAATCTAATGTCAAATGTATGATATGGAAGAAGTAAATCACTATTTTGGTGACAATCTAATATGAAGTGCATGATATGGAAGTAGTTAGATGCCACGTGGATGACGATCTAATGTCAAGTGCATGGTATGGAAGTAGTTAGATGCCACTTTGATGACAATCTAATATGAAGTGTATGATATGGAAGTAGTTAGATGCCACTTTGATGAAAATGTAATGTCAAATGTATGATATGGAAGAAGTAAATCGCCAGTTTGATGACAATCTAATGTCAGGTGTCGATTATTTGGACTGTTGGATACGCCCACGTTATGGTAAAAATCCATAAATGTAGTAAAGGTAATAAAGCCCATTCTAGTTGTAAGAAACCTTTTAATGAAAGTCTAAATAGCTAAATAAGAAAGTCTAAATTTGCCAGTAATAAAACATATTCATGAAAGGCTAATTTAAAGCTTTGGTAATCCAGACTTTTTTAGGATTCTTTTTTCCACGGTAGGAAGGAAGTTGGAATCTGAAAATGGTATTATATGAAGTGAAAGTCAGCAGATCTGGAAAGAGTAAGTTGCCACTTTAGGTTGTCTTCAAAGTCAAGCGTCGATTATCTGGACTGTTGAATACGCCCACGTTATGGTCAAAATCGAAAACAGGTGATAAAGCCCATTTCTGGTGGCAGGAAACCTTTGATGAAAGTCTAAATGGCTAAATAACAAAGTCTAAATTTGCCAGTAAGAAAACTTTTTCATGAAAGCCTAATTTAAAGCTTTGGTAATCCAGACTTGTAGGATTCTTTTTTTTCACGGTAAGAAATAAATTGGAATCTAAACATTATATTATGTGAAGTGAAGCAACAGCAGATTTTGGAAATAGAAAGTTGCCACTTTGAGGACTAACTAAAGTCAAGTGTCAATTACCTGGACTGTTGCGTATGTCCATGTTATGGGAAAAATCTATACATTTTGATCAGGTAATAAAGTCTAAATATAATAGAAAGAAACCATTTTTATGAAAGCCTAAACCAGAGCTTCGGACTTTTGTATGATTTTTTACGGTAGACAAGAAGTTGGAATCCAAGCATTAAATTCTTTTGATATACGTATAGTATATAAAGTGCATGACAGAAAATCTGGAATTAGTGAGTTACCACTTTCAGGACAATCTAAAGTAAAGCGTGGACTATCTGAACTTTTGGATATGCCAATGTATTGGGAAGAATCCGTAAGTGCAGAACAGATAATAAAGCCTAATTTAATGAGACGGAGGAGAAAAGCCTAAAGCAAAACTTCAATAATCCAGAATTTTGTACAATTTTTTTTACTTTAGGAAAGAAGTTGGAACGCGAATATTAAATTCTGTTGATTTAAATAAAGCCTGAAAGGGAAAAAGGCTGTGGAAGTTGGAACGCGAATATTAAATTCTGTTGATTTAAATAAAGTCTGAAAGGGAAAAAGGCTGTGGAAGTTGGAACGCGAATATTAAATGCTGTTGATTTAAATAAAGTCTGAAAGGGAAAAAGGCTGTGGAAACCAATGCTAAGCTTGATATACAGGTAGTCATAAATTATT